>JANHFT010006251.1:41022-57935 GCA_032467955.1 Pseudoxenodon macrops | reverse complement strand
ATTCTATTCTATTCTATTCTATTCTATTCTATTCCATTCCATTCCATTCCATTCCATTCCATTCCATTCCATTCCATATGCATAATATTCTAAGGACATTTAACTTCATTGCCATCAATGTAGCTTTTAAGGCTGTCAAAAGCATATCTGAACAACCGAAAGAACTTTGAACATAGAATAATAATTGTGGTTGATCTTAATGGCCTATTTAAGCCATCAAGTTTCTCCCTTTCTCAGGACTTGAGTGCACAATACCTTCCACTTTGTACCCATAATTATGGTTATGAGTAGCAACGAGCTATCGTGGGGGGTAAAAAAAATTAATAATCTCAAAATGCATCAATTTACCATGTAAATAACTAAATAATACATCTGAGAATCATGGCTAATATACTGCATGGTTACACTTGACCTTTTGAAACGAACGAGGCTTGCTCATATCAGAAGCTAGGAGACCAGCCACGACCAATTAAATTAATTGCTTGCACAATGTACAGCGGGGAGGAAGGGTGATGTTTATGTTGCCGGTGTAATTTGCTCCGAGAGATTTGTAAAAACATTTAAAACCATTAATTTGTTTGTCTGCTTGTTCGGGTTGTCCTGGGAGATCCAAACTTTGAACCCCGATAATTCCTGTTCTTCGGGATTTCAGCTACAATTGGCAATCAGACAGAAAAGGCCTTTCTAACATTTGCATTGAGAAGCGTTGCCCAAAGAGATGCCCGGCGAAAAGAGATTTTTTAATTGTCAGATTTCCCGGCGAAGACATTATGTCTGCCATTTATAGGCTGGTCAATGGAGTGGTGTGGTAGCCTAGAGGTGGCGCTCTCGCCTCACAATCAGGAGGCTGTGAGTTCTAATCCTAGGTAGAGGCAGATATTTCTCTCTCTGGGCACAAGGAGAATATATCCACTGAACAAAACTCCGCATTGGTGACAGGAAAGGTATCCGGCCAGTAAACACTCTGCTAGTTCCATTCAGTTGCCCAGACTCCTCCCCCGCAGAGGATTATGGGATCGTTAAACAATGATGTGTGATGTTTACGAAAGATGCCCTAATTAATTCACGAGCCACGAGCCAAATTTCCAAAGGAAACCAGTCATTTATTAGGAACAACTTTCACTCCGCTGGAGTCAGATCTGACCTTCACATAATTTACGGGCCCCCATGATCCTTGTCTCCCCCCCTCTCCTCCTTGGGGATGTCACAAATCAATCAATCAATCAATCAATCAATCAATCAATCAATCAATCAAATCTAGTTATATTAAAGCACAAGGCTCTTCATGCTGCAGAGCAAACAATTTTGTTCTTCAGTTATTGCACTCAATGCACCATGGAGCGATTTTAGCAGTCGTCTACGTGACGCCTGTGTTTTGCACTGTCTGCCAAGGTGCTTGCATGCCGGAACCAACTGCAAAGACGAGATGGCAACACTTTAGCTTTGCCTTGTTCACGGAATCAGGAAGTACGTAAGCCATTTTTCGCAGAAGTCCCGTTAACAAGCTACAGATGCCAAAGTAATGAGCATGTTCGAATGAGCAGATTGGGTGGGTTGGGGCTGTATGTCTTTAGAGAAAGGTAATGAGAGACAGGGGTTCAAAAGGACCAGTCTTGAGTTTGTCAAACTGGCCAGTATCTGGTAAACGGCAAAGAAAGACATTAGCGAAAAGGCTAATTTAAGTTTTGCATGGGAAAATGTATAGAAGCTTTGCTTGTTGTTTTGATTGCAATAAGTAGGAGCTGAATTAGGAGCATTTCTGTAAAAATGAAAAAAAAATGCAGGGTGGAAAGGACAAGGATTGTTACCAGGCTATCATAGTGTGTTGAATCAGATAATGATCTTGATTGTGTTGTTCAGGATTAACAGTTGACCTAGAAGTCAATTTAAATCCATCCCTGGGAGAAGAAAATTGCTAAATTCCAAACTGAGTTGAGGATGGACTATTCAGGCAGAAAGAGTGATTGACTATTACGGAATCAACATGTGTAAGACAGACAATGATAGCTTGTAGGTAGTAATTATATGAGAAGAACAACAGTATGGAGAAGTATGGTTTAACTTTAAATCCTACTCAGATGTAGAAGGCATAGAAATTTGGATGTGGGCTCCAAGATTGAGAACTATGTCTGAACAACACCTTTGGCAAACCAATGTTCTGTTTTGTTGGTTAAGACTCAGTGTATCTTCCACGTTGGCAAGTCTATGAGTCTCCTTTGCTGGATAAAAGGGATGTAAAGATTTTCTAATGCAATAAAATCTACTTCTCTTATTCTGCATGTAGTCCTGGAATCATCTATATAGAAGGGAGATTGTTTAGGGGCAAAGAATCAAAATCACATGCTATGTTTTAGTTCAGAAGATGTCAGGAAATGTATTGCTCGAGTCTACGCACAAGAATGTAGTCGGGTAAAGTTCAATGCTAAACTGGCAGTTGATAAGGGTCAACAGAACTGAAGACAAGTTGGACTTGGATAATTTGTGGGAATGTAATGATTCTAGGCTGATGACTCACGTAGCACTACCTCCACCTCTGCCTATTCATCTCCTAGAGAAAGTGTCTTACAGTCAGTTGTAAATGGAATCGTACATGGATGAATGTAGCCAGGAACTTTTTCTATGGGAATATAGAGTATCTCCTGGTGGTCTGTATACATAAAAATATCACACAGGATTGACACTATATCCAACTAGAGCAATATTTTTCAAACTTGACTTCTGGGAGAATCCTGGGAGTTGAAGTCCATACATCTTAAAGTTGCCAAGTTTGAAAGTTACTGAATTAGAGAAAAAAACCCATCCTATCCAGGGAGATGGAAATCATGTAAAATCTGTCACACAAGGGCATGACAGAGATCCATATCATGCATATTGATTAATATTATTTTGGATGATTCCCTGGTTCTTCTAAGTTTTTCATGCATTGCTGCAATGATAATAGGACAACAGAAATTGTCCTTGTTATGCTCATATAGGTTAACACTAAGAAGCTTAAGTAAAAAGGCTTATATTTTATTAATTTTAAAAAATTAATGTGGATGGATGAGAGAGTCTTCACTTTCCTACTGGTTAAGGCTCTGTTTCAATCAGATTTTATCTTTAAAAAGATGATGCTAGAAGGGAAAAAAAATAAGTTTCAAATAGATGGATTTTCTTCTGCTGTGATGAATGTCGTGTGGCTGGATGTTTAAAAAGAAAAAGAGGAGAGAGACTCAGAATAATGTCTCTGTAAACTGTAATTTAGATAGATGCAAGCTGTGTCCTTCAATCAAGAAAATTATAGGCACACAATTACTGCTTTCCTTTATTAAAATTTTGACTTTACACATGCTGTCGAAAAGCAAATCAATTCCTGGAAATTGCATCAACCCGACATGATTTGTGTTGAATCAGAATTAAAATGTATGTTATTCCCCATCATTTTTCTATGCCGAGAGAGAGAGAGAAAAACCAAAATAATGATTTGGATACAACTTCTTTCTACATTTGACCCTCAAAGCAGACTTGAGTAAGATGCAGTGGTAAAAAAAGGCCCTTTTTCCCCCTGCAATTTTTCTGCAATGTAGAGAAATGAGTGTCCACATTCTGGATGGAGAGGACCAGGTAAAAGAAGGGGTAAAAGAGACCATCTATGTTACAATTGAACAATCATATCTCATCTCCTGTATACAACACAGTCCTTTCAGCAGTTCCAAGAATATTTATTTATTTATTCATTCATTCATTTGTTTGTTTGTTGTTCAAATATGTACAAGATAGCAGATATAGGTTTAAACATAAACATAAACAAAGGAAGTAAGTACAGATAAAGGGGGACAGTAGAACAGGGACAGTAGGCATGCTTGTGTGCTTATGCACACCCCTTACAGACCTCTTAGCAATGGGGTGAGGTCTATAGTAGACAATCTAAGGTTAACGTTATAGGGGTTGGAGGATGTAACAACGGAGTCAGGTAGAGCATTCCAGGTGTTGACCACTCTGTTGCTGAAGTCGTATTTTCTGCAGTCGAGTTTGGAGTGGTTTACCTTGAGTTTGTATTGATTGTTTGCCCGTGTATTATTGTGGCTGAAGCTGAAGAAGTCATTGACAGGCAAGACGTTCTGGCAGACAATTTTTGTGTACTATGCTTAGATCAGACCGCAGGCGGCGCAGTTCCACATTATCCAAGTCCAGAATTTCAAGTGTGCTGGCATAAGGGATTCTATTGTGAGTAGAGGAGTGGAGGACTCTTCTCCTCTGGATCCGCTCAAAAGTGTTAATGTCCGATGTACAGTGTGGATTCCAGGTGGATGAGCTGTATTCAAGAATTGGTCTGGCAAAGGTTTTGTATGCCCTAGTTAGCAATACACTGTTAAGGGATTAAAGCCATTTGCACTCTGATTCAGATGACTCTGAGGGCACAGCTAAACCCACGGGTGGCCTCAATGGCTCTCAGAGAGAGTGCTAAGGACCGGATGAGCGCAAAGAAATATGATCCTTATGCCCCCACCCCCACATCCTGTCAGGACTAATCCTTCCATCCCCCCTCCACCATGCAGCCAGAACTGATGAAGCTTCTTGGATGAGAAGTGAAACCTTTTCTTCTTCCTCAAACAAACACACAGTCTAGTTGCCTTTTGAAAAAGTGAGATAGAGAAAGGAAAGGCTATACATTAAACATTTCTCAGGTGACTTGGTGCAGTTGGGTCCATGCAATGGTGAATGTTTATTTGTGTGAGGATCTTGGTGCCATCTTAAAAAGGTGGTGGTATGATCCTTCCTCAAGAAGGGAGCTTAAGGCTTCTTTAGAAAGCCTTCTTAAAGAAGTGAGCTCCATATTTCTTTAGGAAGATCTATAGTTCTCGAGATCCCACAATTCCGGACAGCTTTCGTCCACTCCTTCTCTTTCTCAGCAAGATTCTTCTTGAGAAGTTGGTCAAGGGGCAGTTGCAGAAAATATTGGGTTAAGCAGATTATCTGGCTCATTTCTCTTGGAGCTCAGGACAAATTATTAATTTGTATTAAATTATTATTAATACAAATTATGGTGTCTCTGTGATGTCCCTGTATGCCTTAATTTTAAATTTTACTAAGCCTTTTAATAAAGAACGTGATCCATGAATCTTTTCTAGAAGGTACAGCTCAAGAAGAAAAAGAGTCAAGTTGGAAGACAGGTTGGGGCAACTGAATTAAAGCATCGGGGCTTTGAATGGACCATTGTGGCTACCATCTTGACTTTTTTTTAAACCTCTTTGGAGAATTCACCTGTCTACAGGATGGGCATGAAACCACAGCAGCTACTAACACGATGGCTAATCTTCCTTCCTTTGAAAAAGAGAGGATGCATTTCACAACCTTTTTTTTTTTTTTTGTCCAAGGGGCTACGATGACTGCTGTTGATTTTCTAGCTTTAAGTGGAATCGACACGGTGACAAAATAATTGGGGGTAATTTTACTTCTTTGTCAGTTTTAATGAATGATTCACGTGGCATCCTCTTTTACAGATGCAACCATTCCTGATGTGTTCTCAGCTGAGCCTTTCAGATCCTTCAAAGCTTAAAGCTATTCCTTCCGTGTAATTCCCCCTCCCCCCCAGGGAAACTGTCTATGTGCCTGTTCCCCTTCCCCCTCTTTCCCTCTTGTTAATAATAGAGCTGTCATTTCTAATAAAATATAAAGCAACCCTCTAAGGAAAAGATGCAAGTGATATAGACTAGGGCAGCTGAAGCACTGGACAGAGCAAACACAAATGCTCAGTGGTTTATACAGGGACACTTCTCATTAAACAGGAGAAAGCTCAGGGCCTTGACAATCTGCCAATGAAGATGCCCAGGCGTTGTATGATTAGAATTGCGTTCTGCTGGGCACAATCTAACACTCCACGCAGGGCTGCCTTCGAAAAGCTTTCAGAAGCCGTATCTGGCCCACAATTCAATAGGTTGGGCAGCTTTTAGCATTTCACGATACATATGCTCATGTAACACTGCTACTCCTAAGCTGGGTTGGATCTCAGTAGGCTTCCTGGTACAATTCAAGGGGTTGATTATCCTCTATGAAGTCCAACATGGCATAGCACCAGGTTCTTTGCAGGCCACCTGTCTCCAATTGTTTTTGCTTGCCTCACTGGAACTGATGATGACGACGTTACCCATTCAGTCCAGTCCAACTCTTGATGGTTCTATGGGCCACATCTTCCAATCTTTTTCTTTGAGTTTTTCTATGCTCTTCTGGCTGGTGTTAGTTTTGATGGCCTCCAGCCACCAGGTTCTTTGATGGCCTGGTTTCCTTTTATCGCCAACTCTTCCAAATATAATTGCTTTCTCCAGTGAATCCCCCCCCCACGTGACACGGGCAAAATAAGTGAGACACGGTTTTATGATTTTGCCTTCTACTGACATGTCTGGTGTTGTGAACTCCAGTATTTTCTTGTTAGTCACCTTTGCTGTCCAAGGAATACGCAGGAGCCTTCTCCAGCACCACAGTTCAAACAAGTCAATTGTCTTCCTGTAGAAAAAATCCATCAGTTCCTTCCACTAAAACTAACAGGTCCCAAGTCCCTTCCTTTAAGTGAGGTCGAATTGCTGGACTCAGATGTTATGTCTTCTCTGTGACAGGACCTGTCCTGCAGAATGACATCCCTCTGGAGATTTAGATGTCCCAGAACATGTTTAGCCTTTCTCAAAATATTTAAGATCAGGCTGTACTTCCAGGCATTTGAGTCTGGAGCTTAACCAAACTTTGCTGTTTGACTGGTTGTTGTTTTGTGTTTTCAGTTGAGAATGATTTTCGTTTTTGTTTTTGATCGCAGACATTTCTGATCTGGATTGCTGGTTTAATTTTATCGCTTGGTTTTAATTCTTGCACACCACCCAGAGAGGAGAGGCCAGATGAAACAAATAAACACATTTTACACACATTTGTGTCCCAATAGGTATACGGGAGGAATTTATGGGTCCAAACAACCAATTGATGAACACGGTATTCTTAGCCTCAATCCTGATCTTTCTACCAATTAATTTCATTGAGGGATTTTAGAATTCTAGCACAGAAAGAGCAGGAATGCCTCTTTCGCTGTAAGGTTAGCGATTTCATAAATCTCATTTATGACCTCCCTTACTGATCTCGAATTGGCTACATCTGCTCTCAGTGCTAAGCAGAAGTATAATATAAAACAGACATGTTGCATCAAACTCTACAGGAAGGAAATCTGATGGGGGACACTGCATAAACGGAGCATCAAACTCTTCCTGGTTTCTTACTAAATGGGAATCAAATGGATGATTGAACGAATGAATAAAAACAATGTACTTCCATTAACTCCCAACTAAAATAATAATAATCTGTGCTTAATTCTCTCCACTCTACAAGTCTTGTTGACCAGTCAGCCATGACTTTCTACCATTAACTATCTAGCAATACTTGCCAACCAAAGATACAGGAACAAAAAGCTGCAAAAACAGTTTATCACCAATGCTAATTATCCAATTACGCGCCATCCAAGAATGCACAGATTCAGGGGGGGAGGAAAAAAAAAAGCCATTGATTTGCAGCTCTCCTCCAGATAAGGATTGAGAACATTTATTTGCTTACCGTTCTTAGAAGCATAAAGAAAAATTAGCCATGTTAATGGTCTGTTGCCTCTAGTCCTTTATAATATGCAATTACGCCATGTGTAATTCTTACTATACATCATATAATGTGCAGAAGCCGGTTCTGTAGGAGAACAGGATCTGACTCAATGCTGGAATTATTCTTGCAAATAATAAAAAAAAAAATCCAAAGCCATTGCAGGAGCTTATGGACCATTAGCTACACTTTGTATGGTGAAGTGTGGAATGCTTACCTTCAGTAAAATGGAGTAGCTTGTGAGTACGCTGTTCGTTGTTATGATACACAGCAATCCGAAAGGTGCTTTTTCAAAAGGCAACTGGGTTTTCTTCGTTTTTCCTTGAAGATGTTTTGCTTCTCATCCAAGAAATTAAGAACTACGCCACCTTCGATCTGACCTAAGTGCAGCACACAAAATTATCTGTTACAATGTCCTACCTGTCAATGACTATTTCAGCTTCAACCACAACAATACACGAGCACAAAATACAAGATACACATTTAACGTAAACCGCTCCAAACTTGATTGCAAAAAATCCGACTTCAGCAACAGACTGGTCAATGCCTGGAATACATTACCTGACTTTGTAGTTTCTTCCCCAAACCCCCTAAACTTTAACCTTAGACTGTCTACCATTGACCTCACCCCATTCCTGTAAGGGGCGTGCATAAGTGCACCAATGTGCCTATCATCCTTGTCCTAATGTCCCTGTTGATATGTACTCATTTTAGGTGTTTATGGCTATTTTTTTGCTTCCATTTATTTGTGCAGTTTTTTCATGTGTCCATGTCTATGTCTATCCTGATACTTGTTTCCTTGTGCTTGTTGACAAATAAATAAAACATAAATAAAAACAAAACAAAACCTAGGCCTACTGGAAGTCCAGAAACAGGCCTATTTCTAACCTCTGGAGGGCCTCTGGACCCTGAGGGAAGCCATTTCCCACCTCCCAGAGACTTGAGGAAAGCCTCCAGAGCTTGGGGAGGGCGGAAAATGCCCCCCCCGCCATGGTGCAGACGGTTGACTAGGCCACACCCACCATGGCCACGCCCACCCAGCAACAGGAAGACGAACCCGTTTGCTGAAGGATCTGAAGCCCATCACTGACTCCCTTGTAATGGCCACAGCAAAGGCAACTTTACAAGATGCAAGAATGATAACTATTGTTGACTCTGTTTGTACACCGTAACTGACACCGTGCAGATTGCGAAATGGACCACACTGGTGAGACAACTCATTCCTGATAAATCTTCACATCCCTGAACTTCAAGCCGCTCCAGTTTCCGCTTCATTAGAGCACATTTGATCTGTATTCGTTTCATTGTGCATTTTGCCTGAGGCCGTGGGCAAAATCGGAACTGTGATCTGAAGGCTTCCTTTGGGCAGCCTCTGACATAAATATGCAACAGTATTCAATTGTTTAGCACTAATTAGCCTGATTAATTTTGGAGAGGTTTAGTTTCCCATTAAACAGTGTCTCTCTCTCTCTGGGTTAATTACTGCGAGAATGGACTGAGGAGAGTAGATAGATGTGATCTGTACTGAAAATAAATAAGAAGACGTATCAAATAAGTTTCTCAACAAATTGACCGAAGAGACTAGAAAGTTGTAGGGAGAGTAAAAGTTCACTTGATTTGCTTCTGCATGAATGTGTTTTTCTAACTGATTCCAATTTTTAAAATATACCTTTCAGGTAAGTTATAATGATGATAATGATGGTTTTTCAAACCTATTACACCAGGTTGAGAGACTTAATAAATCTGGAGTTTAATCCTATTCCGTACTTTTTAACTCCCTTCACCTTTCTTTAATCTTCTCCCAGTTTTTGTGAAGCGGAAAAATATTCCTTAAGCCACGAAAGCCTGTTTCATATTGCAGCTTACAGGAAACACCACAAAAGCCTTTGGAAATATGATCTTGGCACATAATTGCCTCTTTTAGACTCCCATCTTATCTTCACCGTACTGAAACAAAGCTTGCGGTATTCTTCTCAACCCAAGGATGGCATTTCATTTTTGTAAGGTGGAGGGAGAAGTTAGTGCCTGAAATCTACCGGGCTGATCATATTATTGGTCAGTTGATGAGATGGAAAGTTCGTGATTATCTAAAGCATCCATTTTGAAGGAAGAGGTTTTCAATATCCTGAGGTAAAATTAAACCATGAAGCACGGGGGAGACAAATTTAGGCGGTGGACATGAATAGAAAAATCGAGTAGTCCTTGATTTATGACTACAATAGAGTCTGGAATTTCAGTCATTGTGGTCATAGGTTGAGGCACCATGAGAGTCATAAAGGGAGTCACTATGATTGTTAAGCGAATCCCATGATCCCTAAATAAACCGTGTAGTTGTTAAAATAGAATAGAATAGAATTCTTTATTGACCAAATGTGATTAGATACACGAGGAATTTATCTCCGGTGCATAAGCTCTCAGTGTCCATACAACAATAGTGATAGATCACTACCCATAGCCTTTGTAAAATACATTCATCATAAAATGTAAAATAAAATGCTGCGTAGCTTCTTCTCTGGTAACACTGTACTACTAACCAGAGCATACAAAACATTTGCTAGACCAATTCTCGAATACAGCTCACCTGTCTGGAACCTGCACTGCATATCGGATATTAATACAATTGAGAATGTCCAGAGATATTTCACGAGAAGAGTCCTCCACTCCTCTGCTATCAACAGAATACCTTATGCCACCAGAATTGAAAATTTGGGCTTAGATAATTTAGAATTACGCCACCTTCGGTCTTACCTAAGCGTAGTACATAAAATTATCTGCCACAGTGTCCTACCTGTCAATGACTACTTCAGCTTCAACCGCAACAATACATGAGCACACAATAGATATAAACTTTAACTACAACAATACACGAGCACACAATAGATACAAACTTAAAGTAAACTGCTCCAAACTCGATTGCAGAAAATACGACTTCAGCAACAGAGTGGTCAATACCTGGAATGCACTACCTGACTCTGTTGTTACATCCTCAAACCCCAAAAACTTTAACCTTAAACTGTCTACTGTGGACCTCACAACATTACTAAGAAGTCTGTAAGGGCCGTGCATAAGCGCACCACAATGCTTACCGTCCCTGTCCTACTGTCCCCATTTGTTCGTACCCATTTCCTGTGTTCATATCCAAGTCTATACTTTCATCTGTTACCTCGTACATATTTGACAAATACATAAATAAATGTAAATAAATAAATTGTGCTGCAAAGAAGCTCAAAATGGCTTCCTAGCATGCCTTTTGTGGCTTGCTAGAATTCCCCCCCACTTCAGTGAGAGGAGAAAACATGGGGTTGTTTTGCATTTGGGGATTTGGAAAGTTTTGAATGAAAAAAGAGATGACCAAAGGCACCTGTGTTACTTCGTAAAACTCCTCAGCTATCTCCCCAAATAGAAGCTGGACCTGCCTATTTTTGAAGTACATCCTCAATCTTCCTTGTAATGGAAGTCCAATGGAAATTGAACTCTTCCCCCTCCCACAGGCTGTAGCTCTGGGAAATCAGGGGCAGGAACATGAATCTGGCCCTGACAATTGAAATACAAAAGGAAAGAATGAAGATTGGCTCAAAGAAAAGCTTTCTGACCAAACCAAAGTTCATTGGGGAAATCAGATGTAAAGAACTTTTTCTGTAATCATTGGGTTAAATCCAAACTAAGCCGTATTTTAGGGCTGTGGAGATGAAGTAGTGGAACCACCATCCCGTGGCCAGTTTCAAGTCATAAAATGGTGCATTTGAATTTTTGTTGTCGAGCTTTGATGTGGGAACCCAAACCAAGCCCTGTATTTTGCAAACCATTGCTAGAAAATAACAGTGGCTTAACATAGAATAAGCCTCCTATAACTTATTCAACAAACCATGTTTTTACGTAGTGTCTGGAATGATAACTTTTCTAATATTATAAATTGGAGAATATCTGAAGTTGTGATTTTTCATCATGTGAGCCGAGTTTGGTTTCATGCAATGGTAAAATAAAATGTCAGCTTTCTGGACCCCAGTGCTACAGAGCTTGCACACACTACAGCAGAATCCCTAGCAGTTTGCATAATTTGTGTAATGACATCTTCAATTAAACAATGTGAATGACACCTTGCTGTGCTCTTTGAATTTCCATGCCTTTGGGAATACCAGAGCTCCAGCCCTGAAATTAATTAGTTAAAACACCATTTCATTGTGTACCTCCCATTCTCCTCCTCCTCCTCTCCATCCCTAAGTGAAACTTTCAACTTGCAAGGTGTGAAGGGGGAAAAAAAGAATGTTATCCTTGCCGTATGCTATTCTTTCATTGACTGTATCTAAAGAGATCTTGCGACCACTTTGTACATCTAAGAAATGTAACACAAATTGGATGTTTATTGTGCAAAGCATATTCTGTCTCATTCACTTTTTGTTATTGTTCCCTCTTAGATTATTACCATGGGTGTCATTCTCTGCCAGCTGTTTTCCATGGTCCTTCTGTACCGGCTCTTTGTTTCCCATAGTCTTTACTGGGAGGTGTCCTCTCTCTCTTCAGTGACATTGCCTCTAACAGTAGCATCTGGACATAAAAGTCGGCATCACTTCTGAGATCCCTTTGGAGATTTCTTGGCAACGGTGCAATAAAGATTTGGAAAAGGAGCAGCTATTTTCAGCAGTAACCGAGCTCAAGAATAGCTAAATAATTAGAAGATAGCATTTTGCTCTCGCTGGATCACAACAAATGCAGAAGTGATTGGAATTTATCAAAAATAGCAATGAGCATACTTCTTTTTTTTTTTTTTTTTTTTGGGCTATTTGGATAAAGACCACGAGATTTTAGCCACATTTTCACTCCAAATCTGCCTCATTTGCGTTAAAGTTCCAATTTCGATAATGATAAATTTAAACTAATTGGATGGACGAGTTCGGCAGTTCAGATAATACGTATCTTGCTTAAGGTGGCTTTAAGACAAAAAAAAATTATGCCGAAGTTTAATAGGACTTAAACTGTAATAGGTCCATAAAACGGTGTATAATGTTTACAGTGAACAATAGTTCTCGTTATCACTTTCTTGCCTTGAGGCTTGGATGTAGTTCAGTTTTTAGCTTGATTGCCAGTTGTGTTTTAATTCTGTGTTTGACATTTTACAAGAGCAGAAGGGTGATTAACTAACTCTTTAAGTTAAAAAAATAAAAAAAGCAAACCCACAGCCGCATGGTTGTAAAAGGAGCGGGTTTATGCCTCCTAAGCTGAGGAGAGAAAAAAATGAAATGTGTTGATGCAGTACTACAGTTTTAATCCTGAGAGAATTCGGTTGAGGATTCAGTCATAATTAAGCCATAGCTGCAGATTAAATTAATAGAAGCATTTCAAATGTTAGTTTCAGTCATCAACTACCCATGAATTCCTGCCCAAGGATACTTAATCAGGATTAAATTTTCTCTGAATAATTGAAAAACAAAATACTCATTGGATTTGCTATAATTCAAGTTGGCGTTGGCGTTCTGAGCGGTTGCCATTTTTCCAGCCATTGTAACAGAGAAGCACTTGTCAGTGGTACATTTAGGCTGTTGCAGTAAATGCAGACTTTAATTGAAGTGCCTATTTATTGCTCCAAATTAAAATCCTATGAACAGTATCTCCTGTACAGTATGACTGTTCCTGTTAAGCAACTGGCTTATTTATTTCAAGGCTAATGCCTTTTTTCAATATGAGCTTGTAATTGTGGCCTACAAGAAACTTTACCCCCCCTTTTTTTTAAACTATAATTCCATTTGTTCATCTTTGCTCTGAGTTGCACCCACAAAACTGCCGCATTTTACTGCCTTTCGGGAAATGGATCACTCTGTGACGTTCTCTTCTTCCTGCCCTTTCTGGTGGATTCAATCGCCAGAAGAAAAGGAGGACATAAGAATATCGTGGTATCCCTTTTCCAGTCTTCCTACATCTCCGTCCTTATAACCAGAACTGTCAGAAACAGGAATGCAACTATCACAGACGTAGTTTGCGCAAGGGGGGGAAAAAGTTGTTCAAGAAAGCCCCAGGCTACAAATCTGAAATTGTGCAAACTTGAACATAATTTTAGGAATGCATCCTTGAAAATCACAGACGGTCTAGTCTACAAAAGTGCTGCTTCAGCACAATTCCTAGTAAAGCTGGGAGTTCTATTTAGAGAATAGGAGATCTTCCAGTATTTGATTTCAGCTTTTGGAATTTGTAGGTCAGTCTTTCTCAACCACTTAAAATAAGTGGACTTCAGCTCCCACAATTCCCTGGTTGGCTGGAGAATTCTGAGACTTAAAGTCCACTTATTTTAAAATTGCAAAGATTGAGAATAACTGCTGTAGTAATTGGCTCCTTGCTGAGGCAAACAACAGCATGGTAAAAGTTATTCACTAAAAGGGTTTTGTTTTTTTGTTACTTGGAACAAGAATAAAAGATTGGGTTGGAACGATTGAAATAGTTTAGTTTCACATTAGTGGTGAAATTATTGCAAAATTATTTTTTGCATTTCTCATTAACCACATCAAAACTTTGCTGGTTAAACTTGTGTTTATCGGTGTGCTGATAATTTACAGTAGAAAAAGTGCTTTTGGGCAACGATTTTTATAACAGCAGAAACGTAACATTTTTCTCTTGCAGAAAATGCAACATTTATGGGCAAATTCAAACATTGGAGTAATAGTGGCATTGGAGATCTTGCAGTGTCAAATATGACATTTCAGAAAACTGCACAAAAATGATAAGTGCTCTGATATTTCTGCTTTCATGTGGTTGAGTTTGGCCGTGCCAGCAAACTTGAAATAGTGTGGTAATGAAGATTGGCAGATTGCTTAGCACATAAACATCAAACCTCAGTGTCTTAGCTGCTATGGAAAAACACTGCAATCTGTCTTGTGTAGGCTTTCCAAAAGTTACCAGTGGCACTTCTGGATTTTACAGTTTAGACATATAGCAATTGTACTGTGTTACAGAAGTGAGTACATCCCTTCACATTTTGTAAATATTTAAGTATATCTTTTCACGTGACAACACTGAAGAAATGACACTTGGCTGCAATGTAAAGTAGTGAGTATACATCTTGTGTAACAGTGTAAATGTGCTGTCCCCTCAAAATAACGCAACACGCAGCCATTAATGTCTAAACTGCTGGCAACAAAAATGAGTACACCCCTAAGTTATATCCAAATGGGGCCCAAAGTGTCAATATTTTGTGGCCACCATTATTTTCCAGCACTGCCTTAATCCTCGGCCATAGAGTTCACCAGAGCTTCACAGGTTGGCACTGGAGTCCTCTTCCACTCCATGACGATATCACGGAGCTGGTAGATGTTGGAGACCTTGCACACCTCCACCTTCCATTTCAGGATGCCCCAGAGATGCTCAGTAGGGTTTAGGTCTGGAGACATGCTTGGCCAGTCCAACACCTTTACCCTCTGCTTCTTTAGCAAGGCAGTGGTCGTTTTGGAGTTGTGTTTGGGGTTGTTACCATGTTGGAATACTGCCCTACGGCCCACTCTCCGAAGGGAGGGGATCATGCTCTGCTTCAGTATGTCACAGTAAATGTTGGCATTCATGGTTCCCACAATGAACTGTAGCTCCCCAATGCCAGCAGCACTCATGCAGGCCCAAACCATGACATTCCCACCACCATGCTTGACTGTACACTTGTCTTTGTACTCCTCACCTGGTTGCCGCCACACACGTTTTGACACCATCTGATCCAAATACGTTTATCTTGGTCTCATCGGACCACAGGACATGGTTCCAGAAATCCATGTCCTTAGTCTGCTTGAGTGCAGCAAACCGTTTGCGGGCTTTCTTGTGCATCATCTCTAGAAGAGGCTTCCTTCTGGGACAACAGCCCCGCAGACCAGTTTGATGCAGCGTGCAGCGTATGGTCTGAGCACTGACAGGCTGACCCTCCCATCCCTTCAACCTCTGCAGTAATGCTGGCAGCACTCCCAAAGCCAACTTCTGGATATGACGCTGAGCACAGGCACTCAACTTCTTTGGTCGAGCATGGCGAGGCCTGTTCTGAGTGAAACCTGTCCTGTTAAACCGCTGTATGGTCTTGGCCATAGTGCTGCAGTTCAGTTTCAGGGTCTTGGTAATCTTATAGGCTAAGCCTTTATGTAGAGCAACAATTCGTTTTTTCAGATCCTCGGAGAGTTCGTTGCCATGAGGTGCCATTTTGAATTTCCAGTGACCAATATGAGAGAGTGCGAGTGATAACACCAAATGTAACATACCTGCCCCCCCTTCACACCTGAGACCTTGTACTACTAACGAGTCACATGGCACCAGGGAGGGAAAATGGCTACTTGGGTCCCATTTGGACATTATCACTTAGGGGTGTACTCACTTTTGTTGCCAGCAGTTTAGACATTAATGGTTGTGTGTTGCATTATTTTGAGGGGACAGCACATTTACACTGTTATACAACCTGTATACTCACTACATTATAGCCAAGTGTCATTTCTTCAGTGTTGTCACATGAAAAGATGCGCTTACATATTTACAAAATGTGAGGGGGTGTACTCTTGTGACATACTGTATTTACAGACATTAATGAGGAGAGAAGATAAATGCGTAATAGGAGCCCATTAGTAGAACGATTTGTTAGACAAAACATGGGTCTGTGGATATGTATACACATACATAGGTGATTCTTGTTTAAATAGCCAGTGCAACTTTTTCTGCGCCGATCCATCCCCGCCCACTTGACCACATTGAGTGAGCAATGCCAGGTCAACAACGTTGATTTATCTGCATCCACCTGGTTGCGCCCACCCAGCCACATCGCCCTGGCTGCTGTGAGTTGTCCTAGACCAGGGGTCTGCAATTTTAAACACTCAAAGAGCCATTTGGACCTGTTTTTCCCAGAGAAAAGAAAACACTGGGAATCACAAAGGCTGGGTGGGCGTGGCCACCTCAATGTCACTCCCACCAAGTCACATGACACCCCCAGCCATGCCTACCCAGGTTTTGTGGCTCACTATGTTTTCTATGGGAAACCGGTATCTCTCTTTTCTCTCTCTCTCCATCTCTTTCTCCCTCTCCCATCTCTCCTTCCCTCTCATCTCTTTCTCCCTCTCCCCATCTCTCTCTGCCTCTCCATCTCCCTTCCTCCCTCTCATCTTTCATTTTATCTCCTTCTCTATCTCCCTCCCTCTTTCATTGCTTTCTCTCCCTACCTCTCTGTCTCCGTCTCCCATCTCTCTTTCTCTCTCTCCCATCTCTCCATCCTTCCCTCTCATCTCTTTCTCCCTCTCTCCCTCCCCCTCTATAATCTCTGTCTCTCTCCCTCCCACTCTCATTGCTCTCTTTCTCCCACTCTC
>JANHFT010006251.1:26927-40922 GCA_032467955.1 Pseudoxenodon macrops | reverse complement strand
ACATTGAAGGCACTACATAACCTAAAACCATCTCTATCTATTGGCCCTGATGGATTATGTGCCAACTTTTAAAAAAAGCAGAACCCCTAAGCACAAGCTATAAGATATATTTTAGAACGAGTTCCTTGCCCAACCTATGGTCATTAGCTACAGTCATCCCTATCTTCAAAAAGATCCCAGCCTAGTTGAAAATTACAGACTAATTTCACTGTGTTTTGTCACCTGCAAAGTCATGGAATTAATTATAAACCAATCCATTACCCTTCACTAAGAGACAAACAATCTACTATCTAACAAGCAATTTGGTTTCAAGAAAAAATTGCCCTGTAATCTGCAACTCCTACACTGCAAAAACATATGGACCACACAACTGGACCAAGGTAAAGCAATAGATGCAATTTACATAGACTTCTGCAAAGCCTTTGATGAAGTGGTACATGACAAACTACTCTTAAAACTAAACTCTTATGACATTTCTGGATCCCTGCTCAAGTGGATAGCTGTGATCCTGTCAAACAAGCAACAAGTAGTCAAAATCAAACCCTGCACCAGTTAATAGCAGTGTCCCCCAAGGCAGCGTTTTAGGACCCACATTCATTCTACTTTACATAAATGACCTTTGTGATCATATTATATGCAGCTGTGTCCTCTTAATTGATGATTTAAAACTATTCAAAAACCCTGACAATGCTGCTGCCCTACAAAGCGACTTGACTATATGTCAGAATGGTTAAACAATTGGCAACTCCAAATCTCAACCAACAAATGCTCTGTCTTATACATTGGCAACAAACATCAGAACACCAAATAGAAGCTGGACAGATATGACCTTGTAGATGACCCTCACTTTATCAAGGACCTAGGAGCACTCATCTCAAATGATCTAAGTGCCAGAGCTTACTGTAATTGCATTGCCAAAAATGCAGAGTTGTTAACCTAATCTTGCAAAGCTTCTTCTCTGGTAACATTGTATTGCAAACTAGGGCATACCTTTGCCAGACCAATCCTCTAATACAGCTCATCTGCCTGGAATCCACACTGTATATCAGACATTAATACAATTGAGCGGGGATATACCGTAAGTATTTCATAAGAAGAGATAGAATCCTCTCTGCTCACAATCCTCTTCTGCACACAATTGAATACCTTATGCCATCAGGCTTGAAATTTTGGGCTTGGACAACTTTGAACTATGCTGCCTATGGTCTGACCTAAGCATAGTACACAAAATTATCTGCTACCTGTCAATGACTACTTTAGCTACTACTGCAATAATACATGGGCAAACAATAGATACCTCAAGGTTAACTGCTCCAAACTCGATTGCATAAAATACGACTTCAGCAATAAAGTGGTCAATGCCTGGAATACTCTACCTGACTCCATTATTACTTCCTCAAACCCCATAGCTTTAACCTTAAACTGTCTATTGTGGACCTCACAACATTCCTAGGAGGTCTGTAAGGGGGTCCAAGGGATGTCTACTATCCCTGTCCTACTGTCCCCATTTATTTGTATACATTTGATGCACTTATGTCCATGTTTATATTTATACCTGCTATCTTGTACATGTTTGACTAAATAAATAAACAAACAGACAGACAGACAGACAAACAATCTGTTTTTAGGCTGTTTACCTCTGACTCATAAGAACTAGTTCTCACATCTGAACTGCACATCTGAATTGTGGCAATTCTTTATTATTAGATCTATCTCAAGTATTAGTAGATCATGTGAAGTGTTAATACCACTTTATAATGCCTTCATAGGCCCACACGTAAAATACTGCATCCAGTTTTAGTCACCATGAGTAAAAAAGATGTTGAGATTCTAGAAAGAATGCAGAGTAGAGCAACAAAGATGATTAGGGTACTAGAGGCTAAAACATATAAAGAACTCTGCTAGTCTAGTCTATTCTATTGTTAAAGGATTGTCCTCAACACATTTACCATTCTTTAATCAATCCTATAATGAAAATTATACAGCACCTCAAAATTATATAGCAATTTGTCCTATTTCAAGAAAACAGAGTTATCTTTGCAAACTGTCAATTATCATCTTTCATTTCTATATTTGAAGGACTTCTTATTTGTATGTAGAAAATAGCAAGGATGTAGAACTGTTGCTGCCTATAATATTATGAAGAGGAATTTCAGAAGAATCTGCTTAAAATATGAAAAGTCATTCCTGATTGGTCCACTAATGTAATAAATTTCTATGTTATTACTCAGTTATATCTCAAAGAGATTTAGGATAAAATATTAGAGTGAAATAATATAAAACAAAATTTAAATTACACACATGTATTTATTAAAAAGATATGGAAAAGGGAAAATGAAAGCTAAATAGAAAGAATTCATTCAGAACTCATACAGGGTAAGGCCTGGTGAAATCATTGCTGCTAAATAATTCACATTGTTTATGTGAAATTATACACACTTTATGTTTATGTGAAAATATACACACTTGGTTCCTCATAGATTTCAGGAAAAACACTTGATAAACCACAATTGCAGAATGATACTCTGCAAATTTCAGTGCATGAAGCAGAACTTCTGATGCTCTTAGCTGCTTATTAAATATGTGTGGTATCTTAGTTACAACTAGTTTAAGATTTTAATCATTTAAGACTTTAGTCATTTAGTCAAGACAAAAATAATTTAGAACATTATATATGGAAAATAGAATCTTGAATCTGTCTCACTAGCTAATTGGCAACCAATGAATTACACATGCATGACCAGGTGCTATATTCAGAAGCTTGTGTGCGTGTTATACTACACCCAAGGGATATTTCAAAACTGATACCAGTTGTATTTTCACTTTGCTGGTGGTTCTAGTGTAATAGTTGGCACACCACATACTGTAGAGCAGGGGTGTCAAATTTAACTTTACTGAGGGCTGCACCAAGGTTGTGTTTCAACTTGGGGGGGATGAGAGTGGCCAAGGTGGGCATGGCCATGTGGCTTCACTGCCTGTGGCAGTCAGAGCACTCTGCCAGTGAAAATGGGCTTCTGAGCTCCCTTTTTGGCTGGGACGGCGTCCTGCAACTCTCTGCAGGCAAAAATGGAGCTTGGGAGGGTTGCACGTAGCCCTTGCAAGCTCCATTTTCAGCTGGGATGGCCTCCTGCAACCTTCTTCCAGAAAAAATGAAAATTGGGAGGGCTGCAGGCCAGATCTAAGCACCCTGCATCCTGGCCTGTGGGCCTTGAGTTTGACACCCCTGCTATAGAGCAAATATTTGAAGTATGACAAAGTTGCTTTAATGTTTGGAAAGAGCCATTTACTTGATCTTTTTAATGCTTTGCACAGATCTGGTTACTAGTAAAACTACGAAGAGGGCAATTTCTACATAGACATTTCATCCCACAAAACAGAAGGAAATAAATATATATGTGTAAGCATTGTGCAATCATACCACAATTTTAAAAGTTAGTCTTTAAAGCATATAATTAAACAGAACACAACAAAATTCTAATCCGAGGTAGGAAAAACTCTTATTTCAGCTAATAGTTTTGCAGTCTTAGAAAGGGATACTTTTCTAATTAATTTGCTTTGTTTAAAGCAAGAGGCATCCATAGGACAAAAATACTATGGAACTGTTATAACAATAATTCTGTCCTTTTCAAGTCTACATGCAAGATCATAATGTACATACATGAGTAGAGATCACACAGGGCAACTGCTGACCTGCAGGAAAAAGTTTATATTAAATGAGTTTATAGCACTCATTTAGGAAGAAGATAATCTAATGTAAGCAAATTGGTGTTTGGAATGGAGAATTGATTTTTAAAACTTAATTTGTCACACATGCATTCACACATGCATTCACACACATGCAGGGCACTTCTGTTTAAAGAGGAAAAAACAGTTCTGTTCTGTCTTCTAACATTTTGTAATCTAGTATTTCACAGGTATTTTCCAGAATTGAATTTCCAACTCAATTACCCTAATTTGTATGAAGAAAAAAATGGAAATCAATTTCTTGCACCCAGTAGGTGCCAGTTTATTAAATAAATAAAAAAACCTAATGAAGATTTTAGTTCGTTGGTTTGCTTTATGGTAATCAACAGTTAAAGATTGTTGAAATGGGAGTATTTTCTATTCTTATTCTTTTAGTTCAATTGGAAAGTGATTCTGGCATGCTAAGTAAATCCTAGTAATCTGGCAATGAATCTGGATTCTCCTTACTTCCTCTAATAAGAATGGTCAGCCAGGAAAATATGATCCATTTTCTTTAGAGATTCCTTTCTCTTCTCCAACAGTCATTCAGATATTGCATTTGTGTGCATTTTTAAAAATGATCTGTACTTAGCTTCCTGTCTAAGGGGTCCATCACCTCCTCCTCACTTTTTTTTTGACCAGAAGGTCATGAAGAGGTTGTGGACTAACACATTTGCTTCCAGTAATCTTCATACTTTCCATCTGAGGCCATTTAAACTCACACTGGATTTCTTGAAGCTTAAGCACTAGTTTTCTTTATGATTTATATATTACCTTTTGTTCTGCATTGTTCTCCTAACAAGCACAAATTCCACATATTTTCTTTGAAACAGAGAAATTATAGATGTACAATACACTATTCTCGAAACTAAGTTAAGACAATGTGGTAATTAGAATGCTAAGGCTATAGGAACCCGGGATCACATTCCTGTACAACTACAACAACAAACAGTGACTCCCTCTTAAAAGCTTGTATAATTTATTAAAGCACAGCTTTTTGACCCAGTTTGCTCAATGAAGCACTCAAATTATTTTCCAGATATCTTGCAGGTATCTATCTATTGAAACATTTGAGTGGCTGGCTGTAGAATTTCAGCTTTAACTACAAGATGGTTGCATTATATACTCCTGGTCCACAGACTGGCACCAGTCTGTGGCATGCCAGAAATACTTTTTTAGAAATGATAAAAGAATTTGATATTAAGGACGCCTGGAGAGAGATAAATCCGGAAAAAAGGCAATATACGTTTTTTTCCAACCCTCACCGGTCATGGTCTAGAATAGACATGGCCTGGATGAACTTAGAATTAATTAACGGAATACAAGAAATAGAAATTTTGCCAAATATGTGGGCAGATCACAATCCGGTAATGTTAAAATGGAAGGGATTGAAAAAACAAAAAGCAAGATGGACATTAAACCAAAATATTTTGAAGGGAAAAAAAGACTGGGCCATCTTATCTACAAGACAAAAGACCTTCAGCTCCAGGGTGATAGGATTAGCCCTCACTCAAGATCCAAACCCAGGACAAAGCCATTAAGCCATAACTGAACTGAACCCAGATGGACATTTCTTCCAACAGCTTCATTATGTCCTCTCAAGTGTGTCACCATTTTGATGTCACTGCCATATGCTGTGGCTGCCACTGACCTGCATAGAGCCCCTCCTCCAATTTTCTTCCTCTGTAACAACTTTACAAGGGAGAACAAGAAAGAGAGGCCCAAGTCACTCAGGGGGATCATCTCTGGAAGGGGGTGAATTTAAACCTTGTTCTCCAGAAGCTCAATTTCATAACCCAGTGTTTTTCAACCTTGGGTACTTTAAGATGTGTGGACTTCAACTCCCAGAATTTCCCAGCCAACAACAGAATCTTACATTCCAGTAGCCTTACATACCAGGGCAAAGTGTCATTGAGAAACCTGTACTAACTTCCTGAGAGTCTGTAGTGATTCTCAATCATCCAGGTCATGGTTGTCCCAAAGGTGCTTTTTCAGGAGGCAACTGGATGTCTTCTTTTTTCTTTGAAGACGTTTTGCTTCTCATCCAAGAAGCTTCTTCAGATGTGACTGGATGGTGGGGAATGGAAGGATTTATATTCCTTGCAGACAGCTGGTCATTTGCATCCTTTTTGAGGGTCACTGAAGCACTTGGATGCTTATCTGTGTCCTCAGGGTCACCTGAGTAGTGCTCCTGTTCCTGTAGTCTGCAATTTTTTTGGAAATCCGTTCATACTCCCACACTATTCGAAGGGTGTTCATCCCAAATTGCATAGCTAAAAGTCTGTAGCTGAAATTACTGGTAGTCCTCAACTTGTAACACTTTGTTTACTGACTGTTCAAAGTTGCAACAGCATTGGAAAAAGTTACCTATGACCATTTCTTCAGTTGCCATTGTTGCATGATCAAAATTCAGATGCTTGGCAACTGGCATATATTTATAACAATTGCAATGTTTGGTATCATGTGATCACCTTTTGCGACATTCTGACAAACAGTCATTGAGGAAGCCAGATTCACTTAACCGTGTTACTAAGGAGGGCAAAACTCACTTAACAACTGTCTTGCTTAGCAACATAAATTTTTGTCTCAATTGTGATAAGTCAAGAACTACCTGTACAGAGACTTACCATATATTCAAGCACACCTACCACCTACAAAGAAGCAGCATGTTTGAATTGGAAAGGATATCAATGGTCATCTAGTCCAACCCCCTGCTCAGCAGTGGAACCGACAAATTCAAGCTGGACAATCATCCAGCTCCCTTGTGCAAAGCCCCTGCCAGAGGGAGTCCATCCAATCAGCCCATTTCTCTCTATTTTTCTCAGAAGGAACAAATCTCAATGCAGTATTGAAGAGAATATGAGCCAGATGTACATATTTATGATTATTTATAATCATATATGATTAATATCCAACTCCTCCCCCCCCCTTAGTTTTCTCCCATCGGCTCTGGCGTTTAAAATCTACTTTGAAATCAAGCTTTCACCTCCAAACAGAGTAGTCTGGTTCATAAATAGAAACGAAAATGCCTTTCCAAAGAGTAAAGAGGTTTGGAAAGCACTGGCCCTTAAATCTTCTTTTTGGCCCTCCCCTCAAATGGTGGTGCCCTAAACGGCACCATCTGGACTCTGCCTTATTCCAAAATGGCTACCAATTTTTGATGGGGTGCCTTATTTTGATAGCCTCCCTTTTCTTGCCCACACTCAAAATGGTGGGCCTATTGACTTCAACATTCTGTTGAATCGAACCGAGATGGAGGTTACAATGCTTTTCTTACAACGCAACGTCTAGTTTCGTTTTTTTTCCTGATTTGGCCATTGGCCCCGAACTGACAAGGTCCATTCTATTAAGAATAATAAAAATGGAGGCCTTGGGAGCCAAACAAGGCACAGCCGGTGACGTAGTGACATCACCGAAGCATGCGCCCTTTAAAAAAGATGGGGGAAACTCAAGGTGTGATATATATATTCTCACTGGTAGCTGGGAAATCAGTTTCAAGGTGTGGGCTGGAACTAAAGTGAAATGGGTTCTTTAAGGCAGGGGTCCTCAAACTACAGCCTGCGGGCCGCATACGGCCCACCGAAGCCATTAATCTGGCCCACACAGGGACACAAGGCTTCCCCACCCACATCTCCCCGTCCACCCGCCGGCCTCCACCCTTTGGCAGGACTTACCTTCGTGAGCCCCGCGGGCTGGAACTGGAAGGTAAGGCCAACATTTTTGGCCTGCAGAGTGCTACTGGAGGCAGGGGAGGTGAAAAACGGGGGGCATAAACGTCCCAGGAGGTCAAAAATGGGCCCCATTTGGACATTATCACTTAGGGGTGTACTCACTTTTGTTGCCAGCAGTTTAGACATTAATGGCTGTGTGTTGCGTTATTTTGAGGGGACAGCACATTTACACTGTTACACAAGATGTATACACTCACTACATTGTAGCCAGGTGTCATTTCTTCAGTGTCACATGAAAAGATACACTTAAATATTTACAAAATGTGAGGGTGTGTACTCACTTCTGTGACATACTGTATGTACCACAGATATATCTACCTCAAGTGTTTTATCAGATGCCATTTTGTAGTGCCCATACTTCTAGTCATTCTGGTTAAAATAATGATCAAACATTGTTATGGCATGTTTATGAATCATTGAGTCGAAGCAAGTTTAAGAATTGGCAGAGGTGTCTTTGCATCCTACACCAGAAGGTAACATTAAATGTGGATCGTGAGAACTTAAGAAGTGGCCTTAACTGGTCAGACAATCTATCCAACTAACCAGTTGAGTGTTACTTCTGACTTACCTGATAAAGGTAATTGGGTAACATGAAAAGAAGTTTAATTCTCAGCTGTTTCCTGATCCTTAGAAGAAACTAGAAATGGAATTGGGCTTTTACACAAGTGAAGCACTTCACAAGAAAAGCCAAAATGTTAACAGTTCCTGTGTACAAAAGATTTTTCACATTGGGAGAAAGAACCAGTAAAACCTTCAAAAACAAAAGATTGAACAAGCATTGTGAACGTGTTTTGCTAGATACGGAAGCTACCTAGTTGTGTAATTCTGCAACTTGTTGGGAAAAAGATTTCATATTACTCATTGAGGTCAGCAAGATTATTAGATATTAGAATATTCAAATCTTACACTTAAATGTAGATGTTAGTTTGTCTAGTTAGAATCCAAATAAAATTAGGAAAATAATCTTGCTTTGAAATCCATGTAAACCTTACGAAAGTTTTTTTTTTTAATCTTTAACTACAATTTTCATGTAGCGCCATCTGTTCCCAGCTGAAATCAGAATATCTTAATTGACATTGAACTTGCAGGAATGAGGACTCTGACTTTTCTCTTGTATCATCAAATAAACGATTTGGTGTACAAAAATTACTTCGAAAAACTAACCTAACCTGTTATATCCCAGCAAAATTCCCTCTATAAAGCTGCTGGCCATCCTGTCCTTTACCATTTGAAACATGCACATCCTGGTTTTTTTTTCTGAAGCCCCTGCGGATGAACACAGGAATGTTTCCTTACATAGCCTTGCAACCAAAAGTAAACATTTTGTAGGTGATTATGTGGGTTTGCTCCACACCTGCTTGTTAATATTCAGTTGTACATACTGAGTTCCAATAAGGGCATTCTTGTGCTGACTTAATGAATTGGTAAAACATATGTGCCCCACTAGATGGCAGCACCTAGTCAACATTGGCTGATCTTAAGATATTAAAGAAGAAGCTGGTTAAAATTTGGATGGGAGACCACCAGGAAGTGCCAGGGCTATATAAGCTACACTAAGAAGTAGACGAAAACATCCTGAAGAAGGTTAAGGTAGGTGCACTTACATCTTGTTGCCAGGAAAGCTTCATGTGCATAAAATCATCTAGAACTGAGCTGATACTTTCCTTTTTAAAATATATATATACCTTGTCACTTTTTTTTAACTTTACCTGCTTTATACTGTGGCTGACTTTGCCCTTCCCTTAGACCCTTCTGAAGGAGGCAGTCTATAAATCTTATAAAATAAATAAAATACAACTGAACCCAGATACTAAGTTGTCAACCATACTTTATGAATGAGCAGGATTTATAATGGTGGTTTATTTAATAAATTATTCTTAAACAGGACATGAGATAGCACAATGTGAGAACCTCTATACCAGTTTGTGTTTATATCTGTGGTTCTCAACCTATGGTCCACAAACCCCTGGAGGGGGGGGAAACGTTAGGGTACATGAAGGTTTGACACCAGATATGGTAATCTAAGATGTGTACGATTATTTCAAATGAATGTTGGAAGTGTAAAAGTAAAGAAGGGACTTTCTATCACCTATGGTGGACATACGATAAAGCAACAAAAGTTTGGAGCATGATTCATATTTTAATACAGAAAATTGTGAAAACAAAGATAAAAATGAAATCATTTCTTTTGGGTCTAATGGAAAAAGACTTGGAGGAAAAAGATTGGAACTTTGGTACTATAGATGTTGACAGCAGCAAGATTATTGTACGCACAAAAGTGGAAGGACACTTCAATTCCCACTATGGACGAATGGCTGCAGAAGCTGATGGAGTTGGCTGCAATGGCAAAAAATGACTATTTTGATTAAAGAAAAGAATATAATGCTATGTGAATAATTTACACATGGAAACCGCTTCTGAACTTTTTGCTTGAAGTGGAAAAGAATGAAACTTTGATTTCGGGTTTTTGCCTTGAATAATGACCTGAGCTGTAGCTTGGTCCAGCTCAACTTTGATTAGAATATACAGCATCTTGAATTTGCCAGTTTTAAAAATCAGTTGGTAAGTCTCTGCCTTCAACCATTTACACCATAACCTTGCTGAGTTGATCAGAAGCCAGGTTGACCTATGAGCTTTTATGACACCTGGCATACACACACACACACACAACCTCCCAGTGCAGAGCCCGCACCTGCTCAACAAAAGAAAAGGACAACAGCCCTTTGCCCAACTTGATCTATAAAAGAGAAGAATGACTCTTATTTCATATCTGGAAATAAATTTGCACCTCATTATTCCAATACCTAGGAAATGCCAGTGCTGTAATAAAACCAATGTAAGTTTCTGTGTGTGTGTGTGTGCGCGCATGCGCGCGGGGGTGCGGGTGTGTTCAGGTGAAGTACAGATTGTTCTATTTGTTCTATTTCCTTGGAACTGATATGAGGCATAATGCTTGCTGAGTTGAAGTGTATATATTGAAAACAAAATGGTGGAAAGGTTCAACTGTATTTCCCCTTTTAGGATAAAGCAACGAGGAGTGTATTTATGCTGACTAATAAGTATTTCACGGTACACTAAGAAGCCACACCAGTCTCAAAAGGGCCATCATTTCAATTGTTTGATGTGGTAGTAGAACTAAAAGGGCAATCAGACTAGTAAGTTATTTGACAAACATCTCTTCAGCCTGGGATCCTCTTTAAGACAATTGAGGTCTGAATTACAACACATAAACTGAATACATACAATGCAGTCAAAGATGGGTCAATATTTATAAAAGGTGTGTGTGTGTGTGTGTGTGTCATTGATAGATATGTGTAGATATGTAGTATATATATATTCAATTCCTTCAGGCTGAATCTTTGCTTCAGGCTGAAACTTGCAAAACAGCATTCAAACAGGCAAGAGGGAATGTTTTTACTAGGAAAACTGTTTTATCCAAATTATGAAGACCTTAAATTGTGCTGTAATGGAAGGGAGGTTGGAAGCAGACCAATTTCATTTGCATTTTGGCAGGGTAATAAATTAATATATATTAGATTTGAAAAGAAAAAAATTGGCAAGTGATTAGTCAGTTACATGATTTTACTGCTTTAGGTCTTTTTTAAAGTAATAAAAATGGAAACGATATTATTTTACTTTGAATGCTGCCTGCTGTGCCTACGTTACAATCATTTTTTCTCAAACTCGTGGTTCTCCGCCAAGCAGTCACTGAGCTCAAATATGGATTGGGGTGATAGGCAGCAAAATCAGCCCAAAATAAGGGAGGTCAGTGGGTGACTTTTTAAATAAATATTTTCCGATAAAATAGCTGTGAGATAAGGGGAAGGACCGAGATTGGATTTAATCTAAAGTCGGGAACTGTAAGTATGAGCAGTGAAACACTTGGCTAGCTTAAGATAGAACAGAATGATTTCAGTTTCTGGTTTTCTATTAGTTTTAAGAATAGTTAGATGCACACACGCACACGCACACGCACACACACACACACCAGTTTTGTACAAGTGTCCTAATTTCTGTCCTCCGGAGTTTGTCACTTTTCAGTTCCCTATCCACATTTTCAGTGATAAATGATTATGAGAAGTGTAGGCCAAAATTTTTGAAGCTTTCTATCCCTGCATATTACTTGGTTGGCATTCATAGCTGATGTTGCAATAATCACAGTACTGTAGAGCTGAAAGGGACCTTAGAGATCAACTCCTCAGCCAACATAGGATCTGCAGTCTATTATCATCTGACAAAATGCCCACTACTACTCTAATTAACAAGCTAGTTAATGGAGGACAGGATAGCAAGACTATTAACTGGGCCAACAGCTGGCTTGAAAACTACTGTATATTCATCCAGAGTTCTTCCTCTCATTGGAAGGGCAAACTGGCTAAAGGACAACAGCATTCAATGTTCTTCAAGATTTGTATTTGGGATTGGGAGAAAGGAATGCTTAGCAAATCTGCACTGTTGGATGAGATCATTCTTTTTCATGGGAAGAAAAGAGAATTCACAAAGATTTCAGTAGTTAGAGAAGTGGCTGGAAAAAAATAACAATGTCTTTTTAGAGGAAACGTATTCAAAGCTCTTTACTTAGGAAAACAACCAAATGGTTGGAAGTTATTTGATTTTGCAATAGTGCCTGTGAAATTCAGAGCAGGCTAAATAGGAGTCAGCCCATGCAATTTTAGGGTGCATCAATAAAAATATAGTTGTTCCACGTCACAGAAAATAACAGTTCTACTTTATTCTACACGGCTCATACGTTATTTTGTAAACTCTACACCGTTTTGGGGACTTTGGTTTAAGAAGGATTCAAAGAAGAGCAACCAAAGTTAGACAGTTATGAGAAGAAACTGAAGAAACCAAATTGGCTTTATCTTGAAAAGATTGACAGGATTTATGACAGCATCTGACAGAATAACAGAGTTGGAAGGAAGCTTGGAGATCTTCTAGTCCAACCCCCTGCTCAGGTAGGAGATCCTACACCATTCCTGACAAATAGTTGTCTAATCTCTTCTTAAAAATGTCCAGTGATGGAGCACCCATAATTTCTGAAGGCAAGCCATTTCACCAATTAATTATTCTCACTGACAGGAAATTTCTTCTTAATTTTAGGTTGGATCTCTCTTTTTTAAGCTTCCCTCTGTTACTTCTTGTCTTGCCCTTTGGTGCTTTGAAGAATTAGCACTCCTGTCAGACAGTCCCTCAAATATTGGAAGGCTGGTATCATGTCACCCCTAATCTTCTCTTCATTAGATTTAAACATTCCCAGTGTCAACAACCATTCATCATACAGTTTGGCCTCCAGTCCCCTAATCATCGTAGTTGCTCTTCTCTGCACTCTAGAAAGAGCAGGGGTCTCCAAACTCAGTCACTTTAAGACTTGTGGACTTCAACTCCCAGAATTCCCCAGCCAGCAAACTGCTTACTTATACTTAAGAGATCATTGACTAGGACTCATAGCTTCCTTCCCCTCACAGTTACTGCTGCTGAGCCAGGTACCACACATTCTATACCTGTGCATTTCATTTTTCTTGCCTAAGTATACAACCATACTTTTCTCACCGTTGAATTGCATTTGGTTAGAAGGGGCCCAAGGTTCAAGTCTGTCAAGATCCTTCTGGATCTTGAGCCTATCTTCTAAATCAGGGGTGTCAAATTCAAGGCCCATGGACCAGATACGACCTGCAGATGCTTAAATCTGGCCTGTGGTGCCGGCCTGGAAATAGCAATGGATCGGCCCATGGTGCCTCTGGCAGACAATATTGGGCATGGGGGGTATGGGGGCCCCTCCTGTGGCCTGTTTTGGCTGGCAGGGTGCTTCAGGAGGCATCTGTTCTGTCTGCCTCCCCCCCCCAGCCAGTCAGCGGAGGAGAAGTACAATACAGATCTGGCCCTCTAAAAAATCCAGTTTGACACCCCTGTTCTAAAGCGTTAGCTATTTCTCCCAGCTTGGTGTCGCCTGCAAATATCCCCTCATCTAAATCATTTATGAAGATGTTGAGGAGTACTGGGCCTAAGACAGAACCTTGGGGTACCTCACTGCTTACTTTCCTCCATACTGGTGTAGTTCCATTGAGGACTACAAGTTGAGTGTGGTTGGTCAGCCAGTCACAAATCCATCTGGTGGTGATCCCATCTATCCCACATTTTTCTAATTTACTAAGAAGTAGGCTGTGATCTACTTTGTCAAGTGCCTTAATGAAATCCAAGTATATTATGTCCATAGCATTTTGATGGTCCACAGCATTTAGTCACAAAGAATGAAATAAGATTTGTCTGGCATTTGTTTTTGACAAGCGCATGTTGACTTCCAGTAATAGAAGTTGTTTTTAAGGATTTCATGTAAGGATCTTGACACATGGAAATACGTAGAGACATACAGTACAAAAGGACTGCATATACCTACTGTATTTTTCTGAGTATAAGACGCACCTTCTCTCCCCCTAATTGGGGCTGATAATTTGAGTGCGTCCTATACTCCGAATGTAGCTTTTTCAAAGCTTTTTTTCAGACCTAATGAGGTGAGTGAAGAGTGAAGTGATCTTTGCAG
>JANHFT010006250.1:80753-91090 GCA_032467955.1 Pseudoxenodon macrops | reverse complement strand
CCTCGTTAGGTCTGAAAAAAAGCTTTGAAAAAGTTACATTCGGAGTATAAGACGCACCCAAATTATCAGCCCCAATTGGGAGGAGAAAAGGTGCGTCTTATACTCAGAAAAATACGGTAGCTTCCATAGTCTGCACATTCATCTTGCTTGGTTGTGTCATTTTATAAATGAACATATGCACCCATAATGAATGCATGCTTTTCATTTAGCAGATCTTGTGTTTTCGCCAGGTTTGTGTCCTTACTTCAATTACAGCAATTTTATTACAATCTCTTTTTTTTTAAGATTCTGTCAGTGGTTTTAATTTTTAATTTGTTTTGTGTACATTGTAAAGTAAAATAATTTTTTTACACATGTTAAATTGATTTTTTAATTAAAATATTTCAATAGCTGATGAAATATGGCCATAGGAAGGTATTGAATAGTTTTGTGCTGGAAATAGAATGACTTCCAAACATAGAACAGCCTTTTGCAAACATAATTCTCATGTTTGAGTCCATATTTTATATAATATAGCCTTAGTTTCAAGAGAAAACTTGAAACTACTTCAAGATGGAGATTTAAACACACTCTCACTGAAAATGCAATGGCTTTGATGGCTAATATAATAACAAAAAACAAGTTAAGCCAGGCTCAGTACCAGAAGATGAGAAGGCATCCAAGAAAATGCCAATCTTTAACAAATGTTCTAGGGGGCAGTTGTTCTATCATTTCTTCCAGGCAAATTGGTACAAATAAGATAAGGGACCTGCCAGTTTAAGAATGGCTGAATAGTTAAGAAACAGAAAGCAAGTGTTAGGAATCAATAGTATTTTTTTTTTCAATGGAGAAAGTATTATATTGGAACTTTGCTTTTTAAATTGTTCATAAATTATCATAATGTAAGCATAAATTGTGATTTGGCATATAGGCAAGTAATGCTAAAGTTTTTATTCTTCAACTCCAGAAGAATATTTTTAAATTAAGTGAATGATCAACCAAGTGACAAACATTTTCTCTCCTTAAAATATTAGGGACTAATTGTGGGAAACCCCCTGCCCCTGAAGAATGAAATACTTTGGGAAACATTAAAAAAAGGCATAATATTTTATTTCCAAAAAGGAAAAATGGAGAAACATGTTTCCAGAAGCAGGAAGACGCTCCAGAGGTGGGATTCACCCAGTTTGGACCAGTTCAGGCAAACCAGTAGTAGCGATCTGCGGGTGGGCCTGGCCTGTGGATAAGTCCATCCACCTGCCCAGGGATAATCCCATCCTATATCGCTGTGTTTTTGACACCGCAATCATGTGTGGACAGCGCCCATGAGCAAATTGCTATATTTTGTGATGTCACATGCATTCACGAATGGCGCACGTACAAGTGAAGCAATGGTGGATAAATATGGCATTCTTTCTTGCCTGCAAGCACCACAAGCATTGTGGAAAACAAATGTTTGTACATCACAAAAATCACAAATAAAAAAGAGATGGTTTCGAAATGTGATATATAAATAAGTAAATAAATAAATGAAGTTGGGTCTTGGCCTGATACACCAGATATAATCTTATGTTCTTATGAGCCAACCTATCATATTAAATAAAGGATTGTGAAACATTTTCTATACTACAAAAAATAAAATTGTAGATATATAATACAGTAGAATTATACTGAGCTAAGAAAAATAAGGGTATCAGAAAGATCAATAAATAAAATTTTTAAATGTTCTTAAAATGAAGAATTTCAGTATTCTAAAGTGCAACAAAAACATTTTAGCCAACAAAAAAGACAAAAAAACACTAAATTCCAGAATAGTTTTAGCTTCTGAAGCAAAAAAGGAAATCTAAAGTATAAATAAGTAGCTGTTGTAAGATAATCTTTGTTCTCACTTTTTTTCATATTATGTTGTATTTTTTTCACACAGTGCAGAAAGAAAGGAGGGTGTCAAAATAGGCCAGATGGCAATCATGTCAGTGAAGTCAAGGTCCTGCCCCTTTTGTATCAATATTGCACTCATGTACAAAACATAATGCAGACAACATAATCTCGCTCAATCACACAATATTTATTGGCTTCACTTCATTCTGATAACAATAATTTAAGTGACCTTATATCATCACTTCATGTTAACAGAATAAAAAAATAGTTTTATATCTGTCTATCTTATCTAGCTTCAAAGTCTGTACAATAATCTATGTACAATGTTTGTCATCTATTATCATGAAAGTAGTCATAAAGTGTTGATAAGGAGCAAGAACACCTCCTCCTTTGTGAGATGCCTGAGGGTCCCATGCTCGTTATACAACTTTTTAATATCTACATGGAACCTCTGGGTAAGCTCATCTATCACCATGGGTGTACATCTCTCTTCCAGGTGAATTAATTGATATTTTAGACATTATTTCTGAATCCTGTTAGAATTACGTGGCTGTGGATAGAGGACTTTTCTGGATCTGGAGTTTACCATCTTGGTATTGGATGAGTTACACTACCTCAGACAGACCCAATAATCTGGGGTTTTCATGAATCCAAGGTTCTTGCTTAAAAAGCAGGTGGCAGTCGTGTCCAGGAAGGTTTTTGCTCAACTTTGTATTGTGCACCAGTTGTACCCTCCTGGATGGGAAGATCCTTCTTTTGGTCACTTGCACCCTTATCAGAGGTGGGTTCCTATCAGTTCGGACCAGTTCTACTGAGTAGGTAGTAGGCCGCTGGTGATGTCACGAAGCCAGTTGTGTTGCTCCGTGGGCGCTGCCATTTTTTGGGGAGAATTTGTTTTGGGGAATTTTTTCTTCTTCTGCGCATGCGTAGAAGCTGAATTTCAGGCACTACGCATGCATCGTCATCTTGTTTTCTGCCTTTTTTGGGAATTTTTCGGGGCTTTTTTCTACTGTACATGTGCACGCGCACAAGGTGCACACGTGTGCACATGAGGCATGCCCACATGGCGCGGGAGGCAGCGAACTGCCGGTGAGGTAAATTACCAGTAACCCACCCCTGACCCTTATGATTTTCCACCTGGACAATTGCAGCATATTTTACATGGGGCTACCCTTGAAAGAGATTGGTAAGCTTCACTTGTGCAGAATCCATTACATGGGACCCTAGAAAAGGTGCTTGGTGCTTGTTTGCTTCCAGCTGCAATCCAAACCTTTAAAACCCAAAATGGCATGGGACCAAGTTATCTGCAGTACTGTCTTCTCCCCATTACATCAGTCCATCCCATATAGTGAGATAGGGAAAGTATACAGTATTAGGACACTATCAGTTAAATAATTTTGATAGGTGGGATCTAGGAAGAAGACTGTCTCTGCCATCAAATTGCCTTCTGGAATATCTATTCCTTGGCCTTTTGTAAGCGTTTGAAGACTAGGCTCTACTGACTCACTTGCTCTACTGACTCACTATGCAAACTTGGGGCTAGTTAGTGCCTTAAAGGCCATCTCCCTGCTTTTAAAAAAAAACTTTAATGATTCTATTCTTGTTTGAATTGCCTCCTATTAAAATATATTTCTCAAGTTGGGTTAGGATTCTCAGGATCAGTTAGGATTCTTGTGCTGTACCAGCCTCCTTGCTATCTAGTAACCTCTCTGCCTAAGCTGCTGAAGACATCTCAGGTTTGCAGTGAAGTTCTGCAGGCCTGGGAAATTTCAGTCTTCTGGGTTGGACCTCAGAAGGAACCTGGAAGTTCATGGTCACCATGGTACCTATCCCTGGTATCCATTCAAGGTGTTAGTCATTATTTTTAAAGCCTTCTATGGAAAAGTTAGGGATGCAGTGGCTCAGTGGCTAAGACGCTGAGCTTGTCGATCAGAAGATCTGCAGTTCAGCTGTTCGAATCCCTAGTGCCACGTAATGGAGTGAGCTCCCGTTACTTGTCCCAGCTTCTGCCAAACTAGCAATTCAAAAGCACATAAAAATACAAGTAGAAAAATACGGAACACTTTGGTGGGAAGGTAACCGTGTTCCGTATGCCTTCGGCATTTAGTCATGCCAGTCACATGACTACAGAGATGTCTTTGGACAGCGCTGGCTCTTTGGCTTAGAAACAGAGATGAGCACCGCCCCTAGAGCCAGAAACAACTAGCATGCATGTGCGGGGGAACCTTTATCTTTATGGGAAAGGCCCAGGATATCTGAGGAGGCTTCTTTCCCCCAATGGAATTATTCTTTCTCATTCTGATTGGCCAAAAGGATCTGCGTGGGCTCCATCAGTGACTGTGACATGTGGGGTCCAGGGGAAGATAATTTTCTGCCCTGGCCCCCTACCTTTGGAAGATTTTGCTGCAGGATCCACCTTCTCTCTTTTGGTCTTCAGGAAAAGTCTTAAAACTTGGCTATGCTGACTGGCATGGGGCCCTGAAGGAAACGCTGTTGATTTGAAGTGGCTGGTACAGTAACAGAGAAGACAGCACCACCTCTTTGCTCCAAACCTGTGGTCTTTAGCTTGTTTTAATGTTATGTAATTTTAATCTTTTATATTTATAATTGTTTTACATCTATATGTAATTATTTAAGTTGTTCAGAGTCACACAAACTGCGAGATGGCATATAAATATAATCAATTAGTTAATTAAATATTTTTTTTAAAAACAAAATTTAATTGTACATCACACAGACACCATCTGTGAGTGAGATGTGATGTCACTAAGTTTGATGAACAAACAAACAAACAAACAAACAAATACATAAATAAAATATTGCGCTGATGACCAGAATGGCCATTTTGGGTAGTGTAGCCATTCCTTCATCCATTTAGCAATTAGCCACTCTTCATTACAGCCATTTTTATATATGCTACTCCCTTGCCTTTTTAAATAATGTTGTTCCTTTTATCACTTTTTTTTAACTTCAACTCCAGACTCTTAGTACAGTACATGTGTATGTGTAATTTTGTATTTATATACTTTTAATAACAGCTTTGCTTTTCCATTGCATGACCTCAAAAAAATTATGAGGAATGTTTATTTTAGCTTTTGTTGATTATTTATGTATTTATTTTTCTAAAGTCATGCATATACCAACAACTCATATTAAAATAATATCTAAAGTTCAGTTAAACAACAAAATATGTCAATGTGGGGACTAACAAAATGATGAAATATGCTAACAATGACCAGTACATCCCAGTTATATATTTGTTAGGGAACTGCCCATCATCCTACCATATTGTCAGTTAGGAAAGCTAGGGCTTAATCTAAAAATAGCACAGTTGGACCATATGGACACAACATTCATGCTGCGGAGAATAAATATTTTTTTATGGTTGGCAGAAAGCTGACCAAAAATAACAAAACTACAGAGGAGGAAATTAGTACCCCCCAAAATAACTACCATATTTGCAAATCTGGACAATATTTTTGGCAGGAGGTGCTACAGACACATGGTATGGATTAAAATTATAAATAGCTATTTTATGACAGCATTGCTTTTTGCTGGAACAAGAAGGGTGATTATCTCTGGGAAAATGGCTTAAATCTTCCGCAGGTAACTGGGGGACGTAGTGTGGGAAGAGATTAGAAGAAACAGAATTTGTTTTCTAATATCTGAAAGTATACATTTTTTGAATCACAGTATATATTTCACAACTTATTTTTACACAGACTTCACATTACATAATTTAGCTCCGTGATAGCGGAGCTATGGCGCGTGTGCCGGAGGTGGCATGCAGAGCCATTTCTCTGGACCATTGTTCTTCCAGGTTCCGGCACGTCAGCCAGATGGCCTTCACACACGTGGCAGCGCCAGAAACTGAAAGAGCAGCCACCCAGTGCACATGTGCACGCTGGGAAGAAGATAGTCTGGTTTCCGGCAGGTGCATGCGCGCCAGCCAGCTGATGTTCATGCACGCATGCACACCAGAATCCGGAAGACCAAGTGGGCAGCTGCTATTCCAGTTTCTGGCATGTGCACACTCAGTGCCGAAAAGATTCGCCAACACTAGATTAGCTACTAAAAGGAATAGGTGTCCACTACATACTGCAGTATATTCTCCTCCCACACACACAGTGATGAAAGAGAGATAGGACCAATTTAATAAACAGGAACTATCCATTATAAAACAATTTAAACTCTTGGTTTTCTAAATAAAAACCAGATACAAACCATCTAATATGAAACAATTTAAACTTTGGACTGATTTCAAATTACTAAGGTGGTTGCTAAAATATTAACTTCTATATTAATTCATATCCATTGAATACTAAAGGTATTATCTTTGCTATGAGATGTCCATCATCATCCAAAATATTCTCCACAATATAGGTAGGCCAAAAATTATTACCAATTTTTTTTAACTTTGGAAGACCACACAATGCCTATTTTTCTATGTAATGTTATATTACAGCTTTTCTGTTGCCTTCAAATTTCATGTTTTGTGTTGCCAGGCTCATATTTCCTATTCTGTATAATTAGCAAAACAAATCCTATTAGTTGTTAAATAACAAATATTTTGGTCACCATACAGAAACATCTGCCCTTGAATAGGCATCATTTAAAATAATTTCCTGATAGATTAATCAACTGCTACTTAATCAGAGCAGTACTTACCAAAACAGATTTCCATAATCACGGTCATTTTAATAATGCAATGATTAAGTAACATAAACTTGTTATCATTAATTTGCAAGCAACATGAACGTTGAAAGATACAGTATATGTGCCAGATTTCCTGTATCTTCTCTTTTGATGAAAGATGCACTTATGTGCATTAGGGTTGAACAAATCAGGAGATTTAAGAACTACTACATGCATAAATCCATGTCATCCATTTTACAACCCAGTATGATTACATTTTTAAAAAGCATAGTATATGTATGGTTTGCACAAAAGTAAACATTTTTGTCTCTGTTTGACATAATTCTGCATTATATCTGAAGTACTCTGTTAAAACTGAAGGTTTTAAATAATTTTCAATTATTTAAATTGCTATAGTGAGGGCAATTAAGGCTAGTTTCTATATGACTTGGGCAATGTCCATTTTCTTGATAAAACTCTCCCAATTGTTGTGTGGTTAGGACCACTGGATTATTTGCAATTTGTTTTGCTATCTTCTGCAAAGTATCAGCCTTATCTTTTCTCTTAAGAATTATTTTTAGAATTGTGGATAATTTTAATTTCATTGGGCCTTTTGAAATAAAATTTTGTGAATACAAATTAATTGATTGTGTGGGGATAATCTCTCCATGTTGGATTTTCTCTGTTTCTGATTTCTCATATTCCCATTTTTGCTAGCAAATATTCCTAATAAAATGCTAGTTTTTATATTTACTACTTTATATTTTACATTTACTATTGTAAATATAAAAATTAAAATGTAAATAAAAAAATTTGTCTCCCCTACATCCATATAATTGACTTATCAATGTGAAATATAGTGTTAAGTAAAAAAAACTCTCACAGTCACAGGGAATTGTTAAAATATAAATTTGATTAAAAATTGTTATTAGAAAGTGTTTTTTGTTTGACTTAATTAGAATCTCTGAAAACTTGTTTAAAAGCATCAATGTACAATATACTTTTTCTTGCAGTGTTACTTTTTGTGAAATTTTTCTCCATGAGCTCTTATATCTTGCTTCTTAAATATATTTATAATAAAGTTATTAAACTTGATTTTACACCTATTATCTGGTTTAAAAATAAACTAAGTGAAATGTGATGTGTTAATGTAGCATCAAATGCTACATACAAATTGACCAATTTTTATTCTTATAAATATCATGTATTTTTTAAAAGACTTGGTATGTAGCAATAGCCTTTTAAACAACTAACAATTTCTTATTTATTTTAATCTATACTATTTTTTCCTCACATAGTCTTTAAGGAAGAAAATTGAATATTACTGAGGGAAAATTACTGAAGTTAATTTTATTTGCAAAAGATATGGGGGACAAAATATATTAACAGTTTTCATTCCAAGAAATATTATGTCATTCTAAAAAACACTTGTTAAACTGATAATATTGTTTTATAGAAATGATGTGAATATAAAAAATATATAAAAATATTGAAATGTTTGTATTCATTCATCAAGTTTTTATATAAAACTTTGGAGGTATAAAATTCAACAAGATAGCAAGAAAAAATGTTGAAAATGTTAAATTGAGAAGAATAGATTTTGCCAGCTCTAGTTTTATAGTAGTAAAAATTGATAATTGTATTAATATTTTGGAATCTCCTTGCATTATTTTATGTGGGATGCACTTTGTGTAGAGTTATTTTTCTTTCCATAAATATACTTTACTCTCAATATAAATTCAGCTGACATTTAAACAAAGAGCTGAAAACTGTTGTTTGAAGTCTTCGAACTAGTCAGAACATTGAAATAATCACTGATTCATCTGACACATTAAATTGCTATTAATTTGCAATGTGAGTGATCTTCAGTAACTATTTTTTTTAAACTTAATCTAGCATAAAAATGCTGTTTAGAAGGAAAATCCATGTTCCTGGATGTGTACATCCAAATATACAGGATATATTGGAAAAAGTGAATTTGCAAAGATACAGTCCTATGCAAACGTGGCAGCCTTCTGGTCATATCTTGCAGTCCCATCTGGCAGTCCTGTTGGGACTGAAAAAGCCAATGGCATTATGCTTGTGTACCACTTGGAAGGAAGACCTCCGTGGAGTACCAGGGTTGGAAAGTAGATTGCAGAGTCCTATCTATCCATCCCCACGTACATCTTGGAAAAAGATAACAGCAAATCACGTCTATGCTGCCATGAAGAGATCTACACTGGTGTTTCATGAAATTATCAGGAATCCAAGTCAGCTGTATAACAGTGCACCCTCTGATTCAAAGGTGTTCGAATGATTTATTTTAAGAAACAAATAAGCATTTGCAATTTTCCCATTTTGAATACCAGCACTGGGATCATATATTATAGAGAATTTAGCTTTTCCCTTACTGTTTATAACAAAAATCCCATTAGACGGTCCTCTATTAGTCTGGGGATGAAAGCCATCACTGCTGCCAGGAGGACTCTCCTTCTGAGACCACAGAACTGTCTGATGGAAGCAATATTTAATGGAACCTAAAACAGAGGTGGGAAAGAGTATAAAAAGTCCAATTGTCTGAGATCCCATTCTTCTTTTTCTATTACCATTATACTGTTACTTAAAATAAGAAACTTAGGCTATATAAAAGTTGCTATTTTAAGACTTGCATTTATTATATCAACAAAGAAACCTGGGTTTCTGGATTTCCCGTTTCTTTATATTTTTTCCACCTTACTTTAAAATATATATATATATATAATATTCCTTTTGCCCTGTTGATGTTTTCACATTTCATGAAAGAGCTAGAATCCACAAAACCAGTTAGCTAGAAAATGTTAAAAATATGTGAATTATTTTATTAAAAAAAATAATTATTGTGTTTCGGTAGAGAAAAAGAACTGCATATACAGATAGAAGTGGATTCTTATTTTAGAAGTACATCATAAGTTTACACTGTAACATTGTACAAATAATGCTAAAATCAGCCAATATATTTGCAGTTATTTTCACCTGATCTGTTATGGAAGGATTTTGTCTGTTACTATATTAACTAAAACAGATATTGTTATATGAATTGCAGTTATAATGAATATTGATTGTTTTTAATTGATTGCTTTCCTATTTATCTGAATTTTGATGTATATCTTTTCTTCCTTGGTAAAAAAAAAAAACCTTTGGGGCTATATAACTATGATATAAATTTTGGTCATCTCTTTGAATAATTTATTTTGTTGCTACATTTATTAGGATTTTTAATTTGTCATTCCAATTTATATGTTTAGTTTCATAAACACTTGTAGTCTGATCAATAAACCTAACAATACTTACAATTAGAGTACCAACTGATTGTGGCACAATAAAGATCACCTTGTTGTCTTGTCCTAATGGGAGAATGTCTGAAGTCTTTTTACATTATGTTTAAGGTTTAGGTATGTTACATATTCAACAGAATATTGTAAGATTAAGCAATTTATCTAACAATACACAGGATGGTGGGAAATACATCTATACTGCTCTTCCTATCCATGGTATAATCAGAGATGGGTTCCTACCGGTTCGGACCGGTTCTATAGAGTAGGTAGTAAGTTGCTGGTGACGTCATATAACCATTTCTGGTCCCTGGACGACGCCATCTTTTTTGTGGATTTTTTTGGGGGAAATTTTTTATTTCCCCCCAGGTTTTTTCTTCTTCTGCGCATACACCTCTGCCCCCCTCTCCAGCTTGCTTACCTTCCTCTTAGGACTGAATCCCGAGTGGTTGGTTGAAACGCATGGCTTGCTTCAGCTTTTTTAAAGCTAAAAAACAACAACCAGGCAGAATCAGTTGCTCACCAAGGAGATGGATTGCATTGCAGCCTGCAATC
>JANHFT010006250.1:33647-64412 GCA_032467955.1 Pseudoxenodon macrops | reverse complement strand
GCGTTCCGGCTGAAAAAAAGCCCTGCCTACAACACATATGACTACATAGCAAAAGGCAAAAGCAAATTATATTGACTAAAAAGGAAGAGGAAAGAAGGACTTACTGGTATGCGTCGCTATTAGCTCCTGTTTCAATTTGAGGAAAACGCAGATAAATAGTTAAAAAAAGCTTTGGCCCCTGACTTTGGGGTGGAATCCTGCACGTTATGTAGCAAAAGAGTTCCCACATCCAGCAAAAAGGCTTGTCACATTTTGAAGTGATACAAATTACCATCAAAACAACCACCCACCTCCTAAGGAAAAAGACATTCAGGTCAAAGTGTGAAATTAATTGTGATTATTTCCCCACTAGCAGTTTGTTGTTGTTTTTTCTACAGTCATCCAAGTATTGTTGTATCAGGAATGGGGACAGGCTTTACATTTCAGGCACAGCTAAGAAGATATTCTATATCAGCAACTCCCAATCTTTTGGGCACCAGGAACCGGTTCTGTGGAGAGAGGTTTACGTGGACCGGAGGGGGCGTGGTTTCGTGTGTTGCCTGCATCCTGCGGATGGGTCTTTGCTTGTTTGTGCGGCCTGGTTTCTGGCATTCCGCCAGTCCACAGACCGGGGACTGAGGACCCCTGTTCTAAGTCAATAATGGAGAAATTAGCTTAATTAATTAATTAAGAAATGTATAAACAATACACAAAGTATAGGTTTGAATGTAAATATATATATTTATGAATGCATTCATAAACTGAAGCCAGAAATCTGATTAGGCTTGGTACACAGATACACATGCACAACTCTGACTTATGTATGTATGTATGTATGTATGTATGTATGTATGTATGTATGTATGTATGTATGTATGTGTATATGTTTACATTTACATTTATTTATATAATATTTATATAGAAGAGTAGAATGTTATGGATATGGATAACTATAAGAAATTACAAAATGTATAAAATAATAGGCTAAGATTAGGAAAGTTGAAATTAGGATGGATAGCAATAATTGATAGCTATAAAAGTGAATATGTGATTTTAAATATTGAAAAGACTTAATAATATTTTTTAATGGAGAAATGAGTTATAGCATCAAAGAAATGTGGCTGTCATTTCTAGGAATAAACACCCAGTATTTTCTCCAATCTGGTGAAAATTAAGTATATGAACACAGTTGTTAGTGCTTTTATCTCCCCAAAAGAATCAGACCAAGAATTTCTTGCCTGTGGTCATTTCAACATTCCAAATTTTATTTATTTCTTGTTAGAATTATATCCAGCCTTTTGTTTGTATGAATCCCAGCACTTGGATCTCATTATTAAAGTTCAGCCATATTTTTTTTTTTGAAATTAAAGATGGGAATGGAACACCTTCGGAGCAAAATTCTCCCATCCCTACTTTTAAACTCCGAAAACCCGTGAAAAAGAGCCTGACATAGTCTTGAAAAAGATGGTTCTCAGTGTTGCAAAAATTTGAGACGTTAAGGTTGGAGAAACTTACCCACTCAAAACTGACCGCTTGGTTGTTTCCTACTTCCTACTTCCATACTAGCCATTCATTCAAGGTTTCTTCACTCCTACTATAAGAGTCATTTCTCTATATCTACAACTGTATCTATAATTGATCTGTTTTCTTAATTATAAATAGAGTTGCTGTTAAAAATATGGCAAATTGTCAGTGGAGCTTGGTGCTTTCTGCATTTTATAAGTTTTATAAGTGAAAAAAAAATCCCTAGGTAATAAAAATTCTGTTCCACAAACAGCAATGTTCTGTAGCATGCATAAGTTGAGCAAACTGACACTGCATGATTACCAGCTTTGCAGAATTCATTTTGTTAAACCCAAACACAGCTGCTTTTATGGAAAGAAAAGTACATGGGGAGCTCTAAAAAGAGAGCTCCAATATAATCTGAGAGCTCAAGGGAAAAATGCATTCTACCTTTAGTAACTGCTAGTCTGCTCCTTAGGGAACCTTACTACACTGTTATTATGGGTTTGCACTTGGCTGCCCTGCAAAGAAGAATGGGGAAAAAAATTCTCTTGCTTGAGCATGATGCAACTCATGAGCTAAGAGAAACAATTAAAACCGACAAGTGGAAATTAGTTCTGGAAAGCATTCACTACAATCTAACACAATTCCGTCTTCAAGAAACAAATGGAACAGTCATTCATAGAGAGTACAGAGTTTGCCTGGCTGTCTGCAAAGATGCAGCAGTAGTGAAGAAACATCCAGATATTACCGTATTTTTCAGAGTATAAGACGCACCGGAGTATAAGACGCACCTTAGTTTTTGGGGAGGAAAATAGGGGGGGATCTGCCTACCAAGTATTGATCTGGCTAGTGTCCTTAGTCTGATCAGCTTCAGCACATTATTGTATCCCCTGGTTAGGGCTGGGGGAAAAAAACCTTCTTTGGCGTGAGTAGCAATGAAAAAAGCCTGCAAAGCCGGGAAGATCGTTAGCACCTGTTAAGTCTGAAAAAAAGCTTCTTCAGAGGTAGTAGCAATGAAAAAAGCCTGCAAAGACTTAGGTCTGAAAAAAAGCTTCTTGGGAGGAAGTAACAATGAAAAAAGCCTGCAAAGATTGTTAGCACCTCATTAGGGCTGGGAAAAAGCTTCGAAAAAGCTACATTCGGAGTATAAAACGCACCCAAATTATCAGCCTCATTTAGCGAGAAAAAAAGTGTTTTATACTCCAAAAATACAGTAAATATAGGGGATTTTTAATCCTTTGATGCTTCTGGCATGCATTCCATATTGGGATCCCTTAACCTGGATATATAATACTTTTATACATAATTCTTGGCAATTTAAAGTACTGATTCTTCAAACAATCCGTAAATACAGAAATTGAATATATTATTGGTACAAAGAGGTGGAATAGCTGAGTTGTAATAACAGAGATGTGACCACGGCCGACTGTGGAACACTTCTTGAACTGTTCAAATGCAAGTTCCAAGCCAACAGTCCCCTGATATAATACTGAAAGTATATCTTCATTTCAAAGAGACTATCAGGAATCACACTGAAGTCCTGAACCTCATTGATGAAGAACCAGAGGAACTGTGGAATAAAATCAAATTAGTAGTTAAGGCTGAATGTGAAAACAGAAGAAAGCAGTCCGATGACAAAACAAGCAGTAGAAATAGACACTTGGAAAAGACATTCAGAAGCCATGAAGTGTTTATACCTACGAAGCAGGGGTGAAATCCTACCAGTTTGGACCGGTTCAGAATAACTGTTAGTGGACATGTGGCCTGGTTCACTGAACTGGTAGTGATGGCTGGCTGGCCATGCCCCCAAACCCAGTTGCCACTTGCTCACCCTGCCCCATCCAGTCACTGCTCTCCAGCTTGCCTACCTGAAACGCTGTGCCCCTGATCTGCCTACCAGGTAAGCCTGCAACTTGCAGCCTACCTAGCTGACATTTCCCCCCCCCCTGTCCCAACCTGCCTCCTCTATTCCCTTCCCCATGACCGCAGCCCTGCCATGCTTCCCTTCCACATGGCCTTCCAGGTGTCCCCATTGCCAGCTTGTGAAGGCAGGCAATTGGAAGGCCACGTTGAAGCCAGAGAAGTATGCGGGTTGCAGGGAAGGGAACTAGCAGCCTACTCCCTTCCGCAGGGCCCTGCCCTGCTTCCCTGCCTTCCACATGGCCTTCCTGGTGGTCCCCAATGCCCGCTTGCCTTCCAAGGTCAGCACAGCTAATGGGTGGGTGGGCCTTTGTAGAAATGCAGAGGGCTGAAAGGGGCGGTATTGGTGCTCTGGGAGGGCAAGTGAATGTCCCGGGCAGCTGCACTTGCACCTGCCCTGTTTCTGCAAAGGCAGAACCCTCTCCATAGGGTGATCCAAACAGTGGAGGGGGATGATACAGAAAATGTCAGCTTCCACCTAGGCCAGCATGCCTTCTGTGCCAGCTCCTTGGAGCTTGGGGCTCTGAAGCAGCCCATTCTGGGAACTCGACCTGTGGAGTTGCTTCCTGCTAGTGAAGAAGCAGAGCGAGAGGTCCAGAAGCCGCTGCCAGCCAGACAGGCCAATCTGCAAAAAGAGCAGGCAGGTGGCCAGGTAGGAAGACAGTAGGTTGCTTTGGAGTCCCAAGCCCAGTGGAACCAGCATGGGAGGTACGCTGCCCCAGCCATGCCACCACAGAACCCATGGCTGTGCCTCCCCAGCAACAGATGCAGACCAAATGGTGCAGGTACAAAGGCCGATGCAGTCCCATCTGAGACCACCCAGACCGAGCAATTGCTGAGCCTCCGCAGAAACAGGAGTGAACCACCATTCACTTTCTTCTTTCTCCTATCACAAAACAAAAGTGAAAGGTGGTAGTGGTGCTTCAGGAGGCAGGTAGACGTCTCCAGCCAGGTGGGGAGAGAGGGCGGTGAGACCAGCAATGGTTGCCCCTTCTAAACACAGCATACAGAGGCATGCCTGTTGCTGGGAAGGCATGGTGATCACTCAGTGAGGGCAAAGTGCTGCTACCTAGGCTGAAGGGAAAGCCAAGGCGCCTGCTCCCCTTCTCATCTGGCTTCCTGCACTACTTGCTAAAAACTTCACCAGTACTGCTGTGTGTGTCTGTGTGACTTTGCTCCTGGTCTTTTGCATCAACCCATGGCCAATGTCCCATCCCCAGCTACTCATCTTACAGGTGCCATGCCCATCCCCACCACCCTGGGAAGGGGAACAGGCATCTCAGCTTCTCCGGCTGACCTAGAGACCCCTGAGCAGCCTGCCCAGGAGCCCACAACAGGTGAGGCAGTGATTGCCCCAGGCAGGCTTGGAATAGCAGCACCCAGATCTGCTCCAGGGCCTTTAATTGCAGCAGAAATCGGCTGTCACGCCGCATAACCCACAAGGCAGCTCCCCCGAGCAGACCCACTGCCCAAGGACCATGAGCTGGGGTGGCTTTGGCCTGCCCAGCCCGGGCAAGGCCAGAAGGGGTGAATTCCCCAACTGTCACCCCCCCCACATGCACAGCGGTACAGTGGTATCCGGCATGACTAAACGTCATAGGTGCACGGAACGCAGTTACCTCCCTACTGAAGTGGTCCCTATTTTCTACTTCCATTTTTAACGTGCTTTCGAACTGCTTGGTTGGCAGAAGTTGGGACAAGTAATGGGAGCTCACTCCATTACGTGGCGCTAGGGATTCGAACCACCGAACTACTGACCTTTCTGATCGACAAGCTCAGCGTCTTAGCCACTGAGCCACCATGTCCCTATGATACACTCATAAACATTAGTATATATAAAATTGTAACAAAATCTAATTAGAACAAAGCCCAAAGTACGTTGTGGCCAACATACTTTGAATAACATGAATTAAAATCATACCATTTATGTATTGTTTTGAAGTATATTTGGAATCCAAGCAAGCTCAGTGATCTTGGGCACTGCTTTTATATACTAAATAGAGGTAATATTTAAAACAGTTTATTTAGTGACCGTTTGAAGTTACAACGGCACTGCAAAAAGTGACAACTTTTGGATGCTTGACAACTGGTTGCTTGACAACTAGTTCCTATTTTTGACAGTTGTAGTGTCATTTGGCCATGTCATGTTACCTTTTGCAATCTTCTGACAAATAAAATTAATGGGGAAGGTAGATTCACTTAATAACCTTGTTACTAATTTAACAACTGCAGTGATTCACTTAAGAAATGTGGCAAGAAAAGTCATAAAATGGGGCAAAACTCCACACATTTCTGGGCTCATTTGTGATCACAAGACTACCAGTAGTAGCCTAAACTAAATTAATGTCTACTTCAAGGTAACTCAGTTCTGTGTTATATTTCACTATTAACTTATAGATCATTTCATTATGATACCTTTTCTACTAATGTACTTATACACATAGCATGTAGGGGAAACTGTTTTTTCTTTGGTTGTTTGTTATAAGGGGATAACATAACTTTTTAGATACCCCTTTAGGAATTCATAGAAAAAAATGTTTTTACATTTCCACAAAAGGGAAGAATATTATAATAAAAAACATAATCCAAGGTAGATATTCATTTTGTTCCTCACTTCCTATTAAGTTTTTTTTAATCAATATGACTTACTTCTTCTATTGAACTGTCTAAATACCCTTACTGATATCTGTACAGCCTGGTTCTATAGATAGCAAGTTCTGCATGAAAGGACTGTTAGTTTCTTTTCAAATAAATTTACAATTAAATTTAAAAACACTCTCCAATTTTTAATTCTCTTTTTTTTTCTTTCATATTTTCCTAGGAACTAACTTCACCCTTGCTGAACTAGGAATTTGTGAGCCCTCCCCCCACCGAAGTGGTTATTGTTCAGATATAGGAATCCTTCAGCAAGGCTATTCCCTCAGTACTGGGTCTGATGCTGACTCAGATACGGAGGGTGGAATGTCTCCCGAGCATGCCATTCGACTTTGGGGGAGAGGGATTAAATCCAGGCGGAGCTCTGGTCTGTCAAGCCGTGACAATTCTGCCCTTACCCTGACTGACTCTGACAATGACAATAAATCAGATGAGGAAAACGGTAGGCCTATTTCTGCAGTACATTTTGTAATGTATATGCATAGGTGACGATGTGATCGCACATGCTTGCCATAATAGACGGTAAAACAAAAGCTGTATATCCCTTGTGAAGTCAAAATGCTGGTTCGTAGTATGCTCCTATGGGGGAAGTGATCTATTTTTTTAGGGAACCTTGAAAAGAGAGGTTTAATTCATCTTGATTGCAAATATATAAATTATAGTTGGCTAAGAGTCTGTCATCAAATGATATTGTTCTCTCCGAATTTTCAAGTGAAAACAAATGGAACTTTGTTGATACAAATGTAAAATGTATCTAGTATAAATACTTTTTCAAAGGAAAACTACCAGGTTGTATATCAATAATTTTGGTAGTTGGATAAAAGCGAATCAAATATCATTTTCTAGTTTTAGAAATCAACAATATCTACTAAAATATTTTGTTTTAAATTTTAATAGTTCTATCTTAAACATAGTTGCTAAATGAATTGCTACGAGTCACCAGTTTTCATATGAAGTTATGAAGATAAAGATTTCATCAAACTGAAATAAAATTCCTGCTAACACGTAATATATCTTTTTTTTTTAAATATCTAAGGAGAATATACTTATAAAGAAGGAAGATAGTCCTTTTATTTCTCAAAAACAAAAAAGATTAATCTCTATGGACTATTATTAAATATATAAAGACTTGCCTTAGTGCTGGAAAATATCTGACTTTTCATCTGAAAAATCATAGTTAGTTTGTGATAATCAATATATATTCAGTTTCTAAACTTTCTAAAAATCAGTATTATCATACACGTTGACAAGTGCTCTGGTTTAATACCACAGCATGGACACTTACAGAGCTATCGTTAGTTTTTCATGCTACTGCCCAGCAGTGTCAAACATAAAAAATGGTATGTCCTTGAGATCTAAATCAATAAACTGTTATGTATGCATCTCCTAAAATGGTGTAACTGGGATGTGCGGAGAAAGAAAGGGGGGGAAACGAGAGAGAGAGAGAGATGCAGTCTTGGAATTACAGATTTGTAGTTTCTAGAAATTCTACTTTTTCCCTTGTTTTTTTGTTTGCTTGTTTGTTTTCAACTGCTGTATGTTGTAATGTTTCATTTGCACACATGAAGTTTTAAGGAACAAAATGTGTATAATCTATTGTATTGTAGTACCTGAGACTTTTTTAAAATCAAGGTTTGGTTGCTATATTAATAATATTTAACAACTCCCAAGGGAGAAATGGCAGTTTGATACTGAATGTTTTATCATTCTATGTTTTTATCATTTCTCTTCAACATGATAAACAATTTTCTTTTGGTATTAAGTCAATTTTGGCAGTTGTCAGTATATTTTTAAGAATGTTAGGGTCCACTTAATTGCAATTAACATTCTAACTCTTGATAATTCTCAACCACTGGCACTGATACTTATTCATATCCAGGAGTGATAGAATTTAACTTCATTTTTATTGTTGGTGGAATTGTATAACCTTGAATTTATAGTGGGTTGGCTTCAGGTGTTGTTTAAAAGAGTAATTTTTTGCAATTATAATAGAGTGTCTCTTTTTTTTCTGCATGAATGCAGTAGATGCCAAAGACATGAAGCACATATACTGTATCTCATTGGCATTTCACAATACTTCCAACAAGAATGAATCCAGTTTTGATATGTAATTGTGATGTATATTTCTTTTAAAAGTAAAGAATTACATCATTTAATCACTATTGCTGTCCAATAATAACATATTGATTTAAAATGTCATTTTGTAGACACACAGACGTAATTATGGAAGCTGCAACCTGTTGAACACGCATTTGCAGACTAGAGTTAATTATTTCCACTGCAGGAAATTAGTAGAACAGCTGAATCTCTTGTTTATCTATTCGAGATTTATGGAAGGTACTGTGCCTTATCTGAATGTGTCAGCAAGGCATTCATTCAGTGTAGGCAGTGATTTGATAATCTGCATCTGGAGAATTATGTATCGATGTAATACAATGTTCAGCAGAAACACCAATGTAAATTGCACTTGTGCTCACAAAATTAGCTTCTCCGTGCCCACACTTTCAAATATGAATTGAAATGTCTTGGGAAGTACAAATAAAAATGTAAGTGCTATAACTCTTCTTTTAATTATATACAGAAAGTTTAAATAATTTACATAGCATTTTCTTACATGAATAAATACTTGAGGTAAAAACAGGGGGGGAAATGGGATAGCAAAGTCAGATCAACAAAAAATTTGTTGATATCTACCAATACTTAAATCTAGGAATGTTAAACTTTGTAATCTGAAATTTTAAATTGATGCACCAGTAAATTGCAATTTTCAATCCTATACATTTTTATCCAGATTAACCTGAAATGCAACCTGTACAAAATCACTTTCACCTGTAATTTGGGGTATCTAGCATGCATCTTAAGATGAGTCCCTTCTTTTCTGACAGAAAATACTAATAGCTCTTGAGCTGGTCATCTTTTACTAGTAGGTTACCAGGATGTGAGGGAGGTGAGTGGTGCAGTGGTTAGAATGCAGTACTGCAGGCTACTTCTGCTGACTGCCGACTGCCTGCAATTTGGCTGTTTGAATCTCATCAGGCTCAAGGTTGGCTCAGCCTTCCATCCTTCCAAGGTCGGTAAAATGAGGAGCCATATTGTTGGGGGTAATATGCTGACTCTGTAAACTTAGAGGGGGCTGTAAAAGCACTGTGTAGCAGTATATAAGTTTAAGTGTTATTGCTGCTGTTGCTATTTCTACTACAAGATTACAACACTACTTTTATTGGTCAAGCAAGTGATAAGGATGATGCAAGAGCATACACAAGGGGTTCTTTGCATTGTCTTAATCAGTTCAATGTGATTGGTGGGCTCTTCATAACCTTCATAGAATTAAAGCAGAGAACTTAAATACTACCTATGTTAACTGTTAGCTATTATATTATTTGCAGAGACGTTACATGTTTTTGTTTCTGTATGTGTCATTTGCAAATTCTTCAACTAAAAACCATCATTGTAATTTTTTATTTTGTTGTTCTCGTCTGTAATTCCTGACAGTTAGAACAATTAATCAGTGGAACAACTTGCCTCCAGAAGTTATGGATGCTGCAACACTGGAAGTTTTAAAGAAGATGTTAGATAACCATTTATCCAAAGTGGTATAGGGTTTCCTGCCTAGGTACGGGGTTGAACTAGAAGACCTCCAAGGTCCCTTCCAATTCTGTTATTCTATTCTAATTATACTTTAATTTTGATATAAATGTAAAGGGATGTAAGAATTTGGGAGATAAAAAGAAAAGAAGAAGAAATGCAGCCTAGATAATGGTCAGAAAAAAGATATTTCAGTCCACAGAAGGAATGGATGTATGGAAAGTTTTCCAGAGGTTACCCTCCCTAGTTCTCTGGAAAATTAAGGGAAGGGAAGACCTTTTAGACTTGCAAGATTAGCATCAGTCCTCAAAGTAATTGAAAAGAAGAAACCAAAACCATTATATTTATTGTAAATCTGAAAATATACCTTACATAACTCGATTCCTTGAAGATCTGGAACTATGCCTTCTGTGACCTATTCTTTCTATTGGCTGAAATACTTTTTGTCTGACCATTATCTAAGGTGAATCTCTTCATCCTGTTTCCTAGAGTTATTGTAACACTCCATCACAGAAAACTTTTGGGGGACCATAAAGAGAATTCAATTTGCTAGTCTAGTGAAGAGAAGGACCAGAGGAAACATGATAGCATTGTTCCAATACTTGAGGACCTGTCACACAGAGGAGACGGTCAACCTGTGTTCCAAAGCACCTGAAAGCCATGCAAGGAATAATGAATGGAAACTGATCAAGGAGAGACTCAACCTAGAAATAAGGAGAAATTTTCTGACAGTGACAAAAATCAATCAATGCAACAACTTGTCTTCAGAAGTTGTGTGAGCTTCAACGACTGGAAGCTTTCAAGAAGAGATTCAACTGACATCTGTCATAAATGGTGGAGTCTCCTGCACGGGCAGGGTTTGGATGTGATGACCTATAACCGTGATGGTGAATCTATGGCACGCATGCCACAGATGGCATGCAGAGCCCTCTCTGTCATCAGCTGCTCTTCTGGTTTCTGGCACGCACAAATCCCGCCAGCCAGCTGATCTTCATGGGTGCCAGAGCACCGGAAAACAGCCAAAAACTGCCAAAAAACAAGGCATTTTTGGTCCATTATCAAGCCTTTTTCCAGGCCATTTCCAGGCTGTTTTTGGGACATTTGCCAGTCTGTTTTTTGGGACATTTGCAGAACTGTTTTTGGCACATAAAAACAACCTGGAAAACAGGCAAAAACAGGCAAAAAACAGGCATGCACGCACCCGCCAGCTGGTGTTTCTGGTGCTCTAAAATGCATGTGCATTTTATATATATATATATACTGGATCTGGTTGTTCTGTTTTGGATACCATGAAATATCCTCCCCAAAGGTAACAAAGAAAACAGGTAGTGAAGAAGATGTGTAATGTCTCAGACAACACTGCAGACCTTGGTGAAGCATCACTTATACGCTCTGTCCTGAATAGATGGAAATGAACTGCCAACAATCTTGTCTGCCATCCTCACCACTCTCTGCAACGCCTTCATGTTCAAAGCAGTAATGCTTCCAAACCAGACAGTAATGCAATATGACAGGATGGTCTTGATCATTCCTTTATAGAAAGTGGTAAGGACAGGAAAATGTACTTTTCTCATGCAACACAGAAAATGCATGCGCTGCTGTCCCCACTTCACCAATGTGTCACTGTTGAGCGATCAAGCCAGCCTAATTGTTAACTGCACACCCAGAAACTTGATGCACCATCATAGGTGAATCATTAATATTCAGAGGGCATGGCTGTGGCTGCCTTTTCTGAACTCAACAATGATCTCTTTAGTTTTTCCAACATTTTAAAACAAGGCTATTTTATTACGTCAGTTCACCAAACTCTCTACATTTGGGAAAAATAAACTCAATTAATACAACATTGGCTTTCTGCATCTCCTTGAATATAATTATGATTTTAATGTACATAATCCTTGCCACATCATATTTTAAACATTTGGAATAAGTTAAAACAGATTTCTTTTAGCAAATGTCCGTTTTTGCTAAACAACAGGATGTACAGTCACAAGGTTTCAATTTTCCTTCAGTAAATTTTATGACACAATTGTTCTTAGAGAGGGAAGTAAGCTTTCAGGTAAAATGGCTAGATTAACACATTTCTTAAACAGATGTTATGTTTGCATGAAATTTGAATATGGTTTTATTTAATAGTCAATAACTAGGAAAAATACAATTATGGTAGAAATATGTTATTTCACTGTGTACCAGAGAAAGTTTATGGTTAGGGTTTTGGCTATCCAGATATTATTGATAGACAGCTTCATCAAGGCCTCTGCTCTTCTTATAGCCCTTCATTTTGGATAGATCTCTTCAAACAGATAATATTTTCAAAGAGGAAACTGTTCCCTGAAAATGTTTCAAATAGAATATTTGAAGTTACAAAGCAAAATAAATAGCTAATGTAGTACCAAGATTTCCAGGCATGTAACATCATTATCAGTATCATTATTGGTACTATTATTTTTCTGGTTAGGAATACAGTCTGATCCTAAAAAGTGATTGGAAAAATTGTAATCAAAGGGGTAAATTTTCTAACAAAGAGAGAGTTAGAGAGGGAAACAGTTTATTCGATCACTCAGACATGGCTTTCCTAAAGAAGAGGGGAAAACTACTAATTTACAGTAAATATATACACTATAAAGAAAAAGATATTGGTTCACGGGGAACTATAATATGAGTTTCTGAAGTATATCCTAACTAAGTCTGATAAAAACAAAAGCAGCATCTCAATTGTCCTGTAAAACATGCTAGAGTGAAATTAAAAGTATTTCAGAAGTAATACACAATAGAAATGGACAAACAAAAGCATTAAATGGTTCATAGAACGTATTTGTTTAAAATATATCTGTGCTGCTTTTTCATTGTATTATATCACAAAGCCAAATAGTCTAAATCTGTAATTTTAGGCTATGTTATTCAGAGAAATTTCATAATTGTTGGGTGAGGGGTCAATTTCATGGGAGCACGAAGTTGTCAGTTACATTTAGTATCTTCTAGATGCTTTATTATATGTAGTTGTTATGAGAATAACTTCCAGATGGTACAACGTTAAACAGTTAATCCTTTGATCAGTTGGATTATCCTTATCAAAACAATTCCAAGCTTTTAATAACATTATTTTAATCGGTGACATTTTAATTAAAATGTCACAAAATTTACAGTAGGAGACGTAAATATTTTTTAAAGCTTAGATATTTTTATAATAGGATTGTGTTTTTTAATAATGTGATTAAGTTTTGAATTGTACTTTTATTTTTCACACTTAAAACAATGAACATTTTTTAAAGTAACAACTATAATGAAGGAAAATTCAGAACAGATTGGTGATGTTTTTCACTTCTTTAATAATCAAGAAATAGAAAATTGTGTTTAAAATATTTCTGAAATTCTATTAAAATAGTAGACCAGTCTCATGCAAGAATTTAAGCAAATTTTGCTTCTGTGACTGCTGGTAAATCTGGTCTTCAACAAAGCAGCTGCAAATTGTTTTAAAGGTAAATGAAAAATGCTTACAAGGAAGTATTAATCTTTTTATCTACATGGTATCTGTTCCCAAATGGCAAATTTATAAGGTCATTAAGGGCAGCATTTACTTTATAATATCATATAAGTAGATCCACATTTGTTTTTCAGTCAAAACTCTCAAGAGCATTTCTGGAAGGAAACAAATGAGGAAAATGGAAATTATCTACCAGGGGTGACTGAAGAATGAAGTATATTGTTGTATAAGGATATGTAATTCAGTATACAAAAATACAATGAATGAGTTTAAGGGATAAAGTAGGCTACATAGTATGAATAATATTATAAAACACAGATTTTACAATAAACAGTTTAAAACTGTTTCAAAATTGATATTCTCCAAGCTAATATGACAGAAAAGATCAAGGAACAATTTTGTACTACTTGCAAAATGATGCCAATTGAAAAATAACTAATTTAAAATAATTTTACAACATTAAGATTAAAAATGCCTGTATCTTTTCCTGAGGCCTATACCTTGAGACTTAGCACATAAAGGTAAAATTGACAGGCAGTTTATTTTCTTCTATCTAACTTGCCTCACTTTTCATAAAAGTGTAGAGTAATAGTCTTGGCTATTTAGTATAAGATGACACCCATCTTCTACTTATTTTAAGCCCCAGAAGAAGACTATAAACTTGGCTTTCTTCAATCTTGAATTTATGGATTAATCAATCTAAATATGTAAATAATTTAAAAGGTGTACTGTTTGCCCTAAGATTGGGGTGGTAGTGGAAGAATCTGTGTTAAAAAGAGTTTTCAAATGATAAAAGAAAGATCAAAAGGCACCAAATAGGCAAAATAAGCTTTCCAGCTATAAAGAATGTAAAATCAAAATATTTTAATGTTATTTTAGTTTGGTATACATTCTTCTCAAATCTGAAGTGCATACTTGTATACAGGTTTAATGTGAGATGGCCATGATGGCGAACCTATGGCACACGTACCAGATGTGGCACACAGAGCCATCTCTCCTGGCATGCAGAGCCATCACCTGTTGCTCTTCTGGGTTCTGGCACGGAGACCAGCTGGTCTTTATGCAAATGTGCCAGGTGGCTGCTCTTCTGGTTTCCGGCACATGCATGTGCACTAGTCACCTAGTCTCCCAGGTGGCTGCACTCCTGTTTCGGCACTTGGTGCTGAAAAGGTTTGCCAACACTGCCATATGGTATATCAGCATGAGTATTGGAAAAATACAATATATAAACATTGTTTGTTTTCTGAGGGCATAAACCATTTTCAGAATGCTGAAAAGTTATAGTAAAGTACTCCCCAATAATGTAAAGGGATTTTTCTCAATATTAAATTAAGTTTCCTGTTTGAAAGACAGCCATGCCCTCATGAGTTTGTGTTAGAAATGCATCAGATTAGAGTTAATCATCTACAGAAACTAGGAACTATTTAGGAACACCTTTTGCAAATTTTTATATGTGTTAAATTTCTCCTGGCAAATAGACTTTTTACAATTATTTCTAAATGTAATATTTCAACATTTAATGTACTATGAAGAAGAGATTCTATAATTTTAAAAAGAGGTACCTAGCACCTCAATTAGCAAGTGTGATCATTTGCAAAAACTCTTATATTTTTTTTAAAATATCTTAAAATGCAATTGCTAGTTGCCTGATATAGATCATGAATCCATGTCCTGTACAGCTAACTTGATGTAAGTTAAGAAGAAGCTATCTTCTTAAACACTAATTATTCACCATGGGCTTGAGGTTGACAGGTAGTTTCAATTTCAGATGAAAGAAATGCCCTCAGAAACCTTGAGTCATATACCTCTTTATCACGTTCAATCACTTCTACTCCGCATTCATTCGTTTCTTCTTCATTCATTCTCCTCTCTCTGGTCTCAACATGGAATCATTTGAGATTTTTATAACGTTTTGAGGGCATTTCTGCAATTTAATGCAAAATTGTGTCAGACCTGCACGAATTATATTTTTTAAGAACACCTACTTTATTTTGAAGCTTCTCCATTTGTTTATTTTTTGTGTGGGAGAGGGAATGACAAAAAGGGGGGGAAGGTAAGAATCATGTTTTGTAAATAATCCAAGGATGTGGCTGTAGGTGTACTAGTGTCCCAAACATACTGGGAAACAGTGGTAAAATCCAAAAATGTTCCCTACTGGTTCTGTGGGCATGGCTTGGTGAGCATAGCTTGGTCATGTGACTGAGAGGGCATGGCCAACTTGATTGGTCTCACCCTTAGGAAATTTCTCCTTAGTCCAACTCACAATAAAATAGCACTGTTCCAATATTTAAAATAGAATAACAGAGTTGAAAAGGCCCTTGGAGATCTTCTAGTCAAACTCCCTGCTTAGGCAGGAAACCCTACACTTCTTCAGACAAATGGTTATCCAATCTCTTCTTTAAAACTTCCAGTTTTGGAGAAGTTACAATATCTGGAGGCAAGTTGTTCCACTGATTAATTGTTCTATCAGGAAATTTGAGGGGCTCCTACAAAAATGAGAGAATCAGTCTATTTTCCAAAGCACCAAAAGGCACAACAAGAAGCAATGGATGAAAACTAACCAAAGAGATAAGCAACCTAGGACTAAGGAGAAATTTTATAAGGGTAAGACCAATCTGCCAATGGAATGGTTTGCCATCACTAGAGGCTTTCAAAAAGAGTGAGGGAAGTACACCCCAAAAGAACAATGCCAGGAACCACTAAAACAATGCTGAAAACTTAAAACAGCCATTCCCCTTTTTAAAAAAGTCAATCCCAAAACAAATGTATCAGCTGAGAGTGAAACTGAGAGCCGCTGCTCATGCTAATTGAAAGCCTGGGCATGCTGCTAAAAGCCATTAACACTTCTAACTCTAAATTGGGTGCTTCACAACAGAAGCAATACAGCTGGCTGGACATGCATTAAATTCACAGCCTGTATGATCAAGCTACATCATTGTCCCTCCTGTATCTTTTCCCCCAGGAAGAAACAAGAAGTACCCAACAATGCAGTAGCTGTAAAAGGTCTTAGAAAACTCCAAGGAGTATCAGCTGATCACAGCAGTGTTACTTAATACTCTTTATAATGAAAATGTTTGTAATCTTGTCCTTCTTCCTGAAGAGAAAAGGTTAACCCCATCCCTAGATGAATGATTGATGGGTTTCCCTGCCCTAATCCTGTCAGTTTCTGTTGTTTATTGACTTGATTCAGCATGTATAGCTGCAGTCCAGATGCAACTGTTAAGTGGAGCTATTAACTGAAGGAAGAGAGAGAGAGAGAGAAACCCTTTCTTGCACTTTATTTTTAACCTGTTCTCCGAATTGCCTAAGCAATTACTAACGGTTCAGGTGAACCAGTGAGAACTGGCTGCATTTCACCTGTGTGGTAAACCCATTGTTATGGTGAAAGTATGTTGAAGATAAGTCTAAATGCAATCACTTTACATCCAATACAACAGATAAATATCACATATACATGTATCTCCTGAAACAATTGGTAGTATGAAGAAGGTATTAATCATCTTCTTTCAGTTACTTTTATTTATTTAGTGTATGGCAATGCATAAATTAGGCAGGAGATTACAGAGTACTGGTTTTGGCTGTTTAAGATTGCTAGTTTTTTCCCCGTTCATGCTCAGGTGCTATCCAGAAGCACCACAGGACTAGCTCCACACTTTCAATCAGATCTATTGATAAAAAAAGAAATTCAATCATCTTGGATATATGAAAATTAGTTTGAAAAAGAAAGAACAACTACATTGTGATTTAAAAAACAGCTAAGAATTCTAACAATAGATAATGTGATATTTGTTGGCATTTGTGTGAAAACTGGAATTCTTAATATATATATTATAAGGCTTTGGCTCTTATATCTGTACTTATCCATATGCATGATTTTGTCTGAGCTGAGCTGAACCTGCTAATTGGACTGGAAAGAGCTAAAGAATTCCAGGACTAAATAGACTAAGAGATTTAAAAATAAAAATAAACCTGGAAACAAACGTACTGTTGCTACAGAAACCGTAACTGTTTCCAACTATGCACCAGGAATTCAGCTTGACCTGAGGCCTTTACCTTTTATGCATGATTTGAAGAGCATGAAGATTAGAGATAGTTACTCCAAGGTACATTTAGCATTCCTTGATTAATTTGATCTTTATGAATTCCAAAAGGAATTACATGAGCCACAGCTACCAGTTTAACATGCAAACTGAAAGTATCCTCACAATTTTAAAAGTCCTGAATTAAGAAGTCACGCTGAATACAATAAATGGATTTCCTGATATGATATATATGTTTAGAGTTACAATCTTAGTTATTAACTTTTCCCTCTAATTATCAGATCAAAAATATATCAATATACATCTAGGGAAATTTCAAATATATTTTATTGTTTTGTGTTCTTAGTGCAGAAATTAAATGGATTTATTGAATATATTCAGTTCTGAACCAACTTTGTGAATATTTGAGTGCATAATTACAAGTATTTCAAAGTAGTACAAAATCAGTGAAACAGGGGAATTGCATTCTGAGACGTAGCACCTAGATTCACAGTCTCTCCAAATGAATGAAATATACTAATTTTAATCTGGAAAAGTCATCTATTTACAACTACTGTTAGTGCAAAGACAACTATACATACAAAATGTCCTGTATAATGGCCCTAATTCAACCACCAAACTAAGAGCTTAGTACATGCTGTTAAAGACGATGCATGTTTTTAATCCTTTTCTTAAACGCCTTTGCTTTAACTTAAATTCTTTGCTTACAAACTTACACTACTAAAACAGATTAATATTACTGTTAGAAAATAATGTTGTTTTATGACATTTCTTGGTTCAATTATACATGCACATATACATAAAATTATGTAATTCAGATATTTCCTTACATGGAAAAGTTATCATTTTACAAAATTTCACATTTTGAAACGGTTTTGTATATGTGATAAGACATTCATTTGCAAAGCTGCATATTGTTAATACTTCAGAAGAATAAAAAAATGTGTGACAAATCCATCAGAAAATCATACTCAGAAGAATATATTAAAGATGAAATATAAGAAATTTTATATCAAAAGAATGATTTAAAAAAAGTAGTCGGTGATAAATTATTACAACGGTATTACAAAGATGGCACAAAATTGCTTTAAGAAAAGTTGACAAAGTTGGTACTGAATTTAAAATTAGTATAGACATAAAACTTTAATACATTTTTGAAACCAATTATTTAGCACAATATAAATAGAAATATTCACTTTATAGTTATTTTTTATTTCCCAGTTCACTGAGAAATGTATCTGCATTGCATATGTATATATGCAAATAAATATACCATATTTTTCCATCTATAAGATGTCCCCATGTATAAAATGCCGATGTTCCATGTAGCTTCTTGTAGTAAACACACTACCAGCCATCACTGTGCAGAAGCCATCTTCTTAGAGTGAGTAATACAACAAGAATAGAATAGAATAGAATAACAGAGTTGTAAGGGACCTTGGAGGTCTTCTACTCAAACCTCCTGCTTAGGCAGGAAACCCTACACTTCTTCAGACAAATGGTTATCCAATCTCTTCTTAAAAACTTCCAGTGTTGGAGCATACACAACTTCTGGAGGCAAGTTGTTCCACTGATTAATTGTTATATAAGGAAGTTTCTCCTTAGTTCTAAGTTGCTTCTCTCCTTGATTAGTTTCAGAACAGGAAATGCATCACAGGAACCTAGGGATGAAACCTAAAGTGGCAATGTGATATAGGAAACAACTACAAAGAGAGGAATGCTAGAGCTGCATGTAAGATAGAGGCTCATCCAGCATGTATGACCTTCTCCTCTACCTCCTGTGTATAAAACGCACCTCGGTTTTTAAGTACATATTTTAAAGACAAAGTAGCATCTTATACCCAGAAAAATATGGTACTTGTTTTATATCATCTAAGATTTTAAAATATTTTTCTGTATTTCAGATTGGGAAGTGATATGGATTGCACAAAATGTGACTGACACAAAGGCAATCAGAGAGAAGTTCAGTGCTAAGATTAGAGGATAATAATACCATAGTGACTTGTTCAAAGGATAAATGTCCTTTCTTGTTATTGAAAACGTGATATGCAGTGTGTGAGTCTCAAAGCATCTATGTGTACACACATAAAAAATGATAAATATAGTCCACACATTTAATCCTAGACAAAAGGTTGACAAGTGTTATAAATAAACATATGTTCTTCTTCTGATAAAATGTCTTTGAAAGATAACTTCTTAATTATAAAAAGACATATTGACTTCAAAGTATTTGTATTTGGAGCAAAATAACATACCAGTGAAACTGTATTTAAACCTGAATATGGCAACAAATTTTCTCGTTATAGTCCATTGAGAAGCAGATGTCATAGCATTTGTAATATTTCCGTTACCTTATCCTAATTATTAATTTAATCCAGTTCATTTCTCCCCAATCCAATTATAAAGTATGTATAGAAAAGTCATATGAAAAAAATATGTTACTTTCTACGTACTAATGGAAGGAACAGGGTAGGAAAACAAATCTGCTTCCAAAACATGAGATGAGTGAGGATCATGTTCCAGTATATATTATCCATGTTCAACAATGTCTTATCTAATGGTGGTAACTGTCAACCCTGGAGCCATCTTTGAGCGTCTTCAGGGTTGCCACAGCGAGTCTAGCTGGAGCTATGGGAAGGGGAAGGGAGAGTAGAGATAGCTGAAGGGAATATGTAGCCAAAATAACATTCTTTCTCCTTGGAACCAAGGATACTCTGACCAACACCTGGAAGGGTGTGGATAGAAGGCATCTGGGATGCCAATGGAACATGCCTAATAAATTTATATTTTGAGGAATCCTTCCTTGGAGTTTTGATTTCAAATGGGATGTTACTTGGAACCCTGATAGTGACTACATATTCTGCATCATGTGACCTCTGAAACATACAAGCTGGCTTGAGTTTGTGGTTTGCTTGTTTTAGCTTGTTTTTGAAACCATTACCTTTTTTTAAAAAATTACAAAGTAATTTTCCTTTGGCTTCTTTTTGGATGGATAAATTTGTCCCACCTAAGTATTATCAAGACCCAGCCTTACTTCCTTTCTAAGACCAGCAAAATTGGCCAGATGCTGCCACCTGCTGAAATACAATAATATGTTGTTAAATCAGAAGAAATGAAATAAGCTATTTGTCATTTTCTATAATGCCAAGAGATAAATAAAACATTCCTAATAAATATGTCTAAATTATCAGTTCTGGTTCCCAAAATAATTTTTATATTTATGCAATTAATTATTTCAAAATTAATCTCAACATTTAGAAAAAAACTGTAATAATCTAATTAGAATTGGCATTTCTATTTTCTTAATAGGTGATAGGAGTTAATGACTATATTTGTTCATAAGATTAGAACCATTTTACCACCAAACTTTGTTATTGATCTATCGAGTCAAGTTATTTTGGAAATACATCTTGTATTTTATATTGTATTTTATGTTTATTGAGTAGTCTTTAATATTTATATCCCATACTTATAGATTCCTTTCACTTGATGTCTAACCAAATATTTCAGAGCTAATACTTAAGTTAATCAGAAAAACTCTGATGGTTAGTCTTTCTGTCTGTATTTTTTAACAATTTGGTTATCAATTCTATAGAAGTATTTTTCTTGGTATTTTACTAGAAAAACAACTGCGCATTTAGTAGCACTGAAAATACAAAAAAAAAAAAGATTATATATAAATTTCTTTGCTTATGAACAAATGGACTCCCATCCGTATCTGAAAGGCAGCATTCAATCAAATTAAGACTCTATGGAAAACTAGCTGGACTAATAAATGATTTCACAGAAATAATGACTTTCAATCCTTACTATTACTAATGTAATTGATAATTTTGTTATGAAGAAGTATTTTTAAATTTTTGGTTATCACAGACTCTTATTTTTCTATATTATTACCATTTTCATCCCACTAGTTATGATCTCCTTAGTAAAAGGAATACTAGTTCATTAAAACATGACCTTTTAATACAAACGTTTTAAGTCATTGTAATTGAAATTCCATACTTATAAATTTAGCAACCTGGCCAATTATTATTAACTGTGGTTTAAATCAGGGGTGAACATATAGAGCAATTCCATTAGTTTTTTTAAAAATTCTGCTAAAATAAATTGTTCTCCCAAATTTTTCAGATAAGTGTTTTGAATCTTTATTCCTAATATATGTTTCTTATAAATAAATTACAACTTACTTCATTTTCTTTCAACATAACTAAATACTTTGGTGAAGGAAATTTTTCCCATTTATATTCCAAGCTAGGCATCTATACACCATGGCTTGTTTATCTATTTTTATGTGTTTTCCTTTTCAACCATTTAAAGAGACAGTGTGAGGAAGAAAAAAAGAAGATGGGTATGATAGTGAGATCGGTAGTTTTGAACTGCTGAAGACTTTTGCTTCTCTGACAGAAAACACTACAGATCTCAAAGCAGATGAACCACTTCTTTTTAGAAAAAAAAGTGAGTTTGTCTGCTTTTGTAGCAGTCAAAGGTTAACTGCCACTAGTTCTAATGTTGCTACAACTTCATTGTAATGACCAAAATATATATGTTTAACATTTAGTTCAGAAGGAAAACATCTAAAGTTTCATTTTCTAGTACTTAGGAATATTTCAAAACTGGTAAGGAAAGGAAAGTTGAAATATAAAAACTTTTCAAAACTGGTAAGGAAAGGAAAGTTGAAATATCTGGAATATTTGGGAAATATCTGGGATATTTCAACTTGCAATTAAAACTGCATATATAAAGAGTGCCATAGAATTCTGGTTTAGAATTTGTAAGACTTTACATTTAGAATGATTTTTCATTTACTATTTTAGTTTTTATATCCTTAGATTTTCCAAAACATGTATTTGTGGAATGCAAGCAAAAAGCAGAGGTGAAAATCAGATTCTGCAATTTAAAAACCATTTATGTGACTTCAGCTGTAGCTCAAAAAGTATTACCCCAGGAAGAAGCACCAACTTGTGGAATGCTTAAAATTGTAGAATTGCAACATTCTTTTGTATTTCAGGACCATTCAGGATTTTATAGATACATGTGAAATTGCCACGGAATGTATAGAACATTATGCAGATGATTTTATGTTCATTCAATGGGATTTTTATAAACTAATTTCACTTTCTCTCTTAGTAGATATTATTTATATCTGCCTGACATACTGTCTGGAATGGGGTATACAAATCATGATGCAAGCTCATTTTTTCTCATGATTAGAAATGGTTTACACATTTTGACATTAAATTACTGCCCCTTTAAAATTAGCAAGGAATTTTAAATTTTAATTGTTATTTATTGTCCAATTATTTTTCCATACTTTAAATACCTTGAATATGTAGTGTCAGGTATGGTTAATCACCTGTTAGATGTGCATTAAAATGGATTAGAATTGATTAGAATAATAGCAATCAGAAACCATCAACTTCTTTTCATTTGTGAAGACAGATGGTTCAGTGGTGAATATAAAAGCAGTTTGTGTTTTTCAAAATGTGGCAGTCAGAATAATTTTGGAAGGGACTATTAAACTTAATCATCCATATGTTCAGCACTTTACTTGTTTTTTCCCCGTCTAGTATGGACATAAAATTCACCAGTCCTTCAATATGAGTTTGACATTTTTCTTGGTTCCTCCCACACAATGTAAATCTTTCATAAGATGTTAAATATGTGATACATTACTACAAAATGAAACAAACAACCTGAATGTAGCTGTCCTTAAGTGAATTTAAATGGAGATTTTTTAGATCACTGAATTTCTTCTCTGTGGAATTTGTTGTGTGTTTGAATATCTAATTGATTGACACATCTCTTACTTTTCTATAAAACAAAACAAAAATTATTTATAGAGAAGTTCTGTCAGGACCATATATCAATCAATTTTAGGTTGTGGATATGGTATTGGAAAACATCAAAAAACATTAATTTACTTTCCAGCAAAGACACTTGCTTATATATATACTTTTTGAAGTGTTTTTGGGTGTTTTAAAGTCTGTTGATAACTAGTTGGGGATTATTGCTGTCCAGAATTGATCTCTTCATTGTGCAATATGATTAGCCATTTGCTATTTCTCTGAGATTTCCTGTTTCATTGGGTCACTTTCTCCTATCTGTTAGTGAATTCAGATCTTTCTTTTCTTGTTAAATCATTTTGTGTTAGGCACTTGCCAATTCTTTAAACTTTTGTACTACTTCTGCATTTAACAGTCAGTGCCAATAATATAGGTTGATTTCAAAAATCTCTCTTTAAGCAGATGGGTATGTTGCTTTTGAAAACAGCACCAGTGTGTACCCATGTATATATGTGTGTGTTAATGTGTGTCTGTTTGTACTTCATTTGATAAGTGCAGCAAAAAAGAAAGAAATTCTGAATGGTTGGTTCCATTAATTATGAAATGAATTTTTAATTACATTAACTCAATGTAGACTGAAATATTAATATTTTATAATAGTATTAATAATTTAATAGTATTCCTGTTTTTAACAAGAAACATTGCAACTATTGATCTAATTGCATCTCAATTTTATAAATGTTGCTAAATTGCATACAAAAATATTAAATAATTTAATTATTAATTTAAATAGGAGAACTGGTTTCTCTCCCATAATATTTGGGAAAATTGATTATTTTAGAGATACTGGTAGGCATTCAAAATTAAATATTTTCCCATAGTGGCCAGCTAATACACATGTGGTGCAAATAAATCAAATTTGTTTATGTTGATACTGCATATGGTTTCATTGAATGGAATACATCTTGAATTAAATTAATTAACTGTATCATGATGAATGTTCCTTTATCTCTATGAAATCTGTATTTCAAAACATATGTTTTTATGTAATTAACTGTGAATAACATTTTTAATACATAGGAAAGTAAATTTTATGGTATATATGAACATTAGAAAAAAACAGAATTTAGTGAATAGGTTTTAATATTGGAATGTTTTGCCCTAAAGAAAGTTGAAGGTTGGCTAATACCGGTATATGTGAAAAGAATGTGGAAGTAAGTCATACATATGAAATGCTTATGAAATTGTCCACCATTCAGCAAGCAAAATGAATGATGACCATTCCATATTTAATGGGCTATCATCCCTGGGGATTCAGTGGAGGTATAGAGTCTGCAAAATTGTTGTATCACTTTTAATGTATGGTCTGCATTCTCCTGTGGATCATGTTATATTTTTAATTGTTTCAGTTTGTTTTTAAGAGTTTTATTTGTTTTGGTTGTTTTATTATATTTGTTTATTGATTTTTGTTATTTAACTCTGTGATTCACCCAGACACATGTATATGAGATGAGAAGATATATAATTTAAACAAACAATTAAATGTATTTGTAAATAAAGGTGCAAGAAATAGTTGTGATAATATTATATTGGTTGAAGACACTTAGGTGCATTTACTTTGGAAGCAGATAATACAGATTATGCAGTATTGATGGCTGAGAATATTAATAATTTACAATAAAGGTTATATAAACTATGTGCTATATACATAAAATATACTATATACAAAGAGCATTAATCTAAAATTTAATGTATCAAGAATTTCACAGAAAATAGAATGAATTGAACAGTAAACATCAAAGTAGATCAAACATCTTTATACCTTGATCAAGCAGAATAAAGGTATGTGAATAGTATCTGGTCTGTTTCTCTTTTAGGAGAAACATGCAATGAAGTATGTAAGAACTGTGTGTGGTAAAATCAGAAGATTGGATAAATATCAGTGGTGCTGAATGATTGTGAAAATAATGATCAATATGAAATACTAAGGTATTGTTATCATGAATGAAAATGAAGGAGAATTGAATTGGATTGATTGAAAGAAAAGGATGCATAAAGTTTACCACCTCCTTAGTAAAGATACAATTTTGTATTTCTTGTGTGGCACCAATTTAGTGCTATACATTTGTGTTATGATTTAATTGCAAAGAACTACCTCAATGTAAGGATAAAATAAATATTGCTCAATATTTTAACATTTTGCATATAAGTAACAACTCATGCTGTTACATATTAAATAAAAATAAAAACAAGTTACATTAAAAAGATCAAAATCTTTTAAAAACGGCTATTTCACCCTGCCTTAATCAAATGCATTTTTAAAAGTAGAAATAGTGTTTTAAGGAAAAGAAACAAATACTGTTTACTAACTCTATGTATCAACTTTGTTATGAGCCACACATTCTGAATCTAGTATAGAAAGTCTTGTGATATTTAGGTGAGACAGACACCTATTGCAGACGCTCATCCTCTGATATTGTCTGCTTTCTATCAGTGTTTTTGAACACTGGAATCAAACTGTGTTGAATATAGCCAGAACAGAATTGTTAGAAACATCTTTCTTTAAGACTCTTTGATTGCAATGTTCCTTATTACCATCTGAGGATCACTGAGAAGATTTTTCATCTATTTGATATCCTATCAAGAGTCATAGTGGTTAGAATGCAGTACTGCAAGCTAACTCACTGCTCACTCCAGGAGTTCGATTCTGAGCAGCTCAAGCCTTCCAGTTACAGAATTTATTGACCCATCTGTCACCCAGTCCTTCTCTGGGGTTTTTGCTAACATAATAGGAAAGGCCACTCTCCTACATCTTGTCTTTTACTGGCAGCGATAAAGTGGGCTGTAAATGCATCTAACAAACAAACAAACAAACAAACAAATTTGTTATTTGTTTATTAAATTTGTTAAATTACTGCCAGATTAAATAATTTTGAAAACATAGGCTAGGTTCCTAGTTTATACTTTATCATATTTTATTGAACAAAGCTCAGGTGAACAAGCCACATGAAATAGCTCACTTTAGAAATAGAGCATTCAGACTGTAATATTTTGATTCACAAAAGATTCCAAGTCAAACCATATTAAGACAATGTAATATGCAAACCCAGTTATTTTTTTCACAGTTTACTGAGCAGCTTTATTATTTAGAAACACTCAGTTAGATTATTTCAAAGAGTAGTTAGAGAAAATAACTGAGCAAAAATTTGATTAATACAGAACATTGATTTGGCATTTCACATACATCTACATTTTGCAAAAAACAGCTTCTTATGATTCTTATTTAGAAGGCAAGTAGACATTCGCAAAAGAAATACTGGTTGTTATATCATCTCAATAAATATTATGTATAATTCAGGGCTTTGAAGAACAGTTAATGTTCATCACATCATTTTTACTTTTGGAAAACATCTCGGTATTCAAACTCCATAGTTGCTTGGTTGTTAATCATTTGATGAGAAGTGGGATCCTGTGATTCTAAACTGCTGAATAAATGGGCACTTTCATGTCCAAGTCAAAACCTGTTAGGGTGGACTCAGAGAAACAGATTTAAGGGGAACGGAAGGAGATTAAGAGGAAAAAACCTGGACAAGTAGAAGTACAAGTATCTGCACTTAACATTTAAATGACCCTGGAGAAGGCATGGCTTGTTCTGGGCGAGACGATGACCTCTTGGAAGCTCCTGGGAGGTCATCGAACTTCAGCCCAACCGGAGGTCCTAGCAGACCCTGAACTGTCCTGGAGGGACAGTGAAGTACGGGGGCATCTGCATGTATGAACAGGGAAATGGCAATTTCCCTGTAGTGCAGGCTGAGGCCTCTAAACATGGCAGCTGAGGAGGCAGGGCTGGTCCTGCTCCCAGCCTGGACAGCTACTTCGAAAGGAGTTTTTGAAGGAAATATTGTTTGTCTAGAGGAGAAGATATGAGAAATGTTGCAGAAGTGGTGAAATTGAGCAGAGTGTGGAACTGGGTGAGTTTGGCTCTTTAAGAAAAGATGAACGTTTTTTTTAAGAGTGAAACAAAAGTGCCTGATAGAGAAAAATGGTGACTAATCAGCACTTGGACTATTAAATAAGAGAATTTGGGGATTCTTTGCTTTTGCACCTGGAAGGAGGAAATTGAAAATTGAAAATTGAAGGACTGAAAGAGAAAGGAAAAAGTTTTTTTTCTTTTTTTTTCGTTGTTAAAGGAAGATTTGTGTTATATCGAGAAGATTATAGAAATTAAGAGAAAATCGATGGCACCATCTGCTGGGGAAAAGAGGCTGTTGCAGTGATTGGAATTACGTGGAGGGAACGGCATGGATTCCAAATCTGGATTTAAAGAGACAGTGTTCTAACAATCTTAAAGATCGTCAACAGAACAAAATGGAAACAAAGGAACAGGAGGGATTTTCAAGACTTACTGAAATGATAACAAATATGTATAAAATGTGGAAAGGTGAAAAGGACTATGGTCCCTTGCTGGAATCTGAAGAGAACAGAAATGAAACTGAACTGATTGGACTTGAACTTGAAGTAAATGAGACTCAGGATAAAATAATTGATAAGAAAATATGTAGAGATGATTTCACTGGGTTTAACAGTGGTTTTAAGAGAGTAACTCAGCCTAAAAAAGTTGAAAATAAAATGAATATGTATGATTTCACTAGACTTAGCAAAGGCACTAAAAGAGTTGATAGGGGGAAAGAGCGTGTAAAGAAGATATTAAAAGTAAAAAGAGATAGGGGACTATAACGCAGTGGCAAATAAAAAAATAGACTACAAAAGTAATAATAAGAAAAAAACAAGAAGACAGCTACTGAACATATTTGAGGAAATGAAACAGGAATTTGATTTAGTGGACAGTTGGAGGCAATTAAACTCAAATAGCAGGCAATTTACATTTTTCTCACATCCCCATAAATCTTGGTTAAGAATTGATATGGCTTGGATCAATTCGGATCTAATTAAAGACTTACAAAAACCAGAGATAGCACTAAATTCATGGGCAGACCATAACTCATTGATATTGAAATGGAAAAGGATAAATAAAAAGAGAAAAGCGAGATGGTCAATAGACCAGAGATTAGTAAAAGAAAAGAATTACTCACAAATGATGGAGAGAGAATTGGAATATTTCTTTCAAATTTATACTAAAGAACAGACTACAATACAGAACTTATGGGACACCACAAAAGCACATATTCGAGGATTAACAATTGCATACACAACAAAAAGAAATAAGGAAAGGAAGAGGGAACAAGAAATTCTATATATAAACCTTAAAAAAATAGAAGAAACTCTGCAGGAAAACCCACAAGACAACAAAATCAGAGAGGAAAGGGATATAATTAAACATAAAATAAATTTAATAACACAGGAAGATTTGATTCGAAAGATTAGAAATGCAAAACAAAACTATTTCGAGTTTGCAAACAAACCGGGGAGATGGTTATGATATAGGTTGAAAAAAGAGAGAGCAGAGAGAACAATTGAAAAACTACAAAACAAAGAAGGGAAACTACAATATAGGTCAGAGGGGAAAACAATTATTGTACAAAACTACTTTACAGAATTGTATAATCGGGAAGAAATGAATGAAGAACGAAATTAAAAGTTATTTGGAAGAGAGAAACCTGCCAATCATGTCCAGTAAATGTATTATATCAGGTTGTCGAAAAGGAAACTGCAGATGGTAAACGGGGAACTCTTCAATTCCTGGGTGAGTCCAGCAGTAAAGTAAGCCCCAAAACATTTAAAGTAAAAAGTAAAAAAAAACCATTAAAAATGTTTGATTAGACCTTGCCAAAGACCTAGATCAGTGATGGTCAGCCTGGTGAGGATGATGATGGTGATAAAGAGAACTTTCTTGACAATGAGAACAATTAATCAGTGGAGCGACTTGCCTTCAGAAATCGTGGGTGCTCCATCATCGGAGGTTTTTAATAAGAGACTGGAGAGACGTTTGTGTGAAATGGTATGGCAGGGGTGTCAAACTCGTGTCATCACATTTGTCATCACGTGATGTATCGGGACTTTTTTCTCCTTTGCTAAACCAGGCGTGCGTTGTGGCCCGCCAGCGGCCTGTGCAGCTGGTAACTGATTCAGACAGCGAGGAGGCTGGTGTGGTAATTCGCCAGTGGCCTGTGCAGCTTGGACCAGAGTCGGACAGTGAGGAGGCTGGAAAAGGCTCGATGCCAGAGGCAGGGATTCAGCCAGGGCCTTCAGAACCTCCAGAGGCTGTCAGGAGTGCAGAGGAAGAGGAAGAAGAGGAGGTGCCTGTTATCAACGCGCGTGCGCGCAGAGCTGCCAAAAGGCAGGACTGGCTCCTGAGGAGAAGGACTACTCAGGAGTAAGGCTGGGGGATAATTGGCCACTCCCATAGCCTATTTAAGTGAGGAAAAAGACTGACCAATTTGCAGGAAACAACTTAGTTCATTTCATGTCTTGTTTTTGACTGCAAAACTGTTCAGCTCTTGTTGGAAAGTCGTCAAGATTCCTGCAAATTGCTTCTGGGCATTTTGCCAACAACAGTAAGCTTGTGAGCTGTTATCAGAAAGACTCTTTGTTGGACTTGTGGTCCTTTTTGCTTGGATTATTGCCGGCTGATAAGAAGGTGAATTAACAGCTGTTGTACCGGGAAGACTGATTTATAATTTCATGGACTGTAGAACAACTGCTAAGACAGATAATTAGTAGTTTGTAATATTAAAACAAGGTTTGCTCGGATGCTGTTTGTGTTGTGTTCCTTGGTCCGGCAGCTGGGTCAGAACAGGATTAGCAAAGAAAAATGATGTAATTAAAAATAACCTTTAGCTGGACAGTTTAGGAGGAGACCCATGACAGTCTATGGTGACCAAAAATTAAGTAGAATCTGGTAGCACTTTCTGACCAACACATTTTGTTAAAAGATGTCAGTTTTTGTGACTTGTAGCCACTCAAACACATTGAACAGCTTTATTAAAGTGGTTAGTTTGATGGAGACCTGCATCTCCTTTACCAATCTGTCTTCTCCTCCCTTCCCTGTCTCCTCACATTAAACAATTCCTGATCTTTAGCTGGACAGAATATAACTTAGTGGGGATATTTGATAAACCAGCCCAAAGATTGGAAGCCCAAACTTAAGCTACAAATGAAGACTGGAGCGGGCAAAGAATGGCATCACACCCAAACATGGAAAGTTGGGCTTAGGCCAGGGTATGTGCTTTACCTGAGTATCTTAGGCATTTGGGCTACCAACCACCATGGATATAGAAACACTAAACTCCGTAAATGTAACCCATAAAACCTCCCAAGCAAGAGAAACCAGATTCCCAAAGGACCAAAGGTTACATAAGAGCAGAATAGTTAGCACTAATGAAAAAGTAGAACAGGAACCTTCAGATATTTTACTCTGCTGTAGGTGGGCTCATGTGTTTAATAGAACACTCACCACAAAGGGCAGCAGGCATTCCTGCTGGTTCTGGATCACGTAGAGGCTGAATGAAGGGATGCGGGGTGAACCTGTCAAACTGCAGGCTAAGCAGAAGACATTTTCCAAGGCTTCACAAAGTTTGTGGCAGGTGTTGTCCCAATGGGGAGGATGGATGTCTACCACCAGGATCCGTGGAGATTGCCTGGAACGAGCAGTGGTGGTGGCAGGACGTTTCTCAACAACACTAGGTCTTTGCCTTCCAGGACTCATGGCAATTGAGACTGTGGCTGTCTGGAAAGTAGAAGTCAAGGGCTGACTCTTCTCACAGTGCATTGTCAGTCATAGAATAGAATAGAATAGAATTCTTTATTGGCCAAGTGTGATTGGACACACAAGGAATTTGTCTTTGGTGCA
>JANHFT010006250.1:19488-33547 GCA_032467955.1 Pseudoxenodon macrops | reverse complement strand
TGTAAAGGTTTAAAATGTGTACTCTGACAACTGATGTTGTAAGTTGTATGTGGGGAGTTGGTGGGATAAAAATAAAAATTGTTAATGAAAAAAAAACATTTAAATGACCCTTTTCTATGCTGATGCTGTTGACTCTAAACTAGTTTAAGAGAATCCAGAGATTCTTTGGCAATAGTTTCAATGCATTCAGTCTGGATAATAGGCTGCCACATTCTCCCATTGGACAATATTCTGCTTTAGTATCCTGTAAACTTTCCTTTCTATGGCCAGGCCTTCATGCATAGATTTGTATTCATGGATATAAATGTGAATGATATGATTACAATTATGGAGTTTGACAGAAACAGACACAGATGTAGAAAGAATGGCATAGATAGATATATGCTTTCAAATTATATTATGATATAGTAGCTAAGATTCTCTACAAAAAGCAGTTTCTAGTTTTCAGGTAGAGAAGTTGATTGGGTGACTTTGAGACACTCAACCCTGGATTGGAAAGTTAAAAATAAAAGCTATATCGATCCACACCCGAGTGGGGTAGAGTATGATCTATAACCTTTAATGACACAGCATTCACCCTGCAGTAGATTTATATTCTGCCAGGAAAAAAGAGTGATATCACTCATCATCTCTATGTAAGTCCCTATGAAAATTACAATATAGTCGGATGTATCCCACATCTTTTACAGCATGGGACTATAACTATCCAGAAATAACTGCAGTTAAGATCAGTGGGGGAAGCCAGTCTTTTATATACATAGTTTTTGGATTGCCACCTTTCTGTGTATTTAAAAATGCAAAATTTATATTAAAAGAAAGAGAATAGTTGGGTTTTTTAATTTTATTTGAATACTGCTGATTAGTTAAGAAACTACTTCAGAATTGTGCAATCGTCATACATAAGTTCTGAAAGTTACATCAGATAGTAAGAAGTGAATACGCTGCTTGTACTGCTGTGCATCTCTTGTAATAGAATTTGAAGTGCTGGGCTCTTGCATCCATTTCTGAATGTATTATCAGTTGATTAAATTAACTGCCTGGATCAGTACAGTGAGAAGAGATGCAGTAATGGTATTACAGAATTAGTATGCTATGATGAATTGTCAAGAAAAGTAACTGTGACAGCCCTGTGGCTGTATGCACTTAGCCATGCAATTTATAGCTATTTGAAAAGCCAAGGACTTTTCAGTTTTACTTAGTTTTTTTTTTCTTTTGACAGAAGTGGGAGAACATTTGTAGAAGAAGGGGTTTACATTGGGTTTGTAATACAGGGACAAAGGTAAGGGACTCTCTTTAGCTGTTACAATTTGGGTGATATGCTGTGAACAAGGAATGAGGAAGGATGCCTTTTATTACAGTTGTAGCTATTCCTGTAAGTAGATTTATAGTGTTGTTGCTTTACAGTTGTGGAAGATAATACTACTCTGGGTGAAATAAAAGTAAATGCAATCTCTCTTCACAATTCCCTTTTCATATAGAGTACTGTAAATCCTCGTGTTCTACATGCAGCAAAGTTATTGTTTCTGTGGTTGACGCTGGTGGATATAACTAGTGTTATTACAATATATTTAAGATACTACAAGATATTTATCCAGTTGTTGCCATTTTGCAGATATCACTAAAACAAGTAAACTAATTGTTAGGCAGGCTTTCTATGTTTGTCATTACAAAAATTGGCATTAGTATTCCAATGAGCTGTGAAAGTAATAACTATTGTACTTAAAAGGCAAAGAGTTTTTCAGTATCAGGTCTAATGATCAATTAGAGGCCAATATTTCTGCCTCTTCAATCTTGGATACAACTCCGTATACTCTATTAATTGTATATACATGTATATACAATTATGATCCCTGGGGGAGGATTGGTCCTTGAAGGTCAAAAAGTATTAAATATTACCATGGTTTGGTAATATCATTATCATGGTTTGGTAATTGGAGCTTAACCCTATGTGACAAAATCTTTTTTTTAACTAGCTATCACATGAGCATCATTGAGTTCACGGAAGATAAAAACAAATAAAGAAATAAAGTCCTTTTTAAAAAAATATGTTTTTATTAGGTGAACTAATTCAAAATACAAATGCATGACAGAAAGAGCATAATCATAAAAGTAAAAAAGAAAAGTGAAGACTAAAGGGGAAAAATCATTTAATAAAATGTCATGTCTGAAAACTGTACAATTCCTAATATCCTCTTAAATTCTAATCTTCATCCAATACTGTAACATTCAACATATGATCCAAAATCATATTTACAATCCTAATGATACAAGGAAATATACTAGCACCTGACTTAAGACTAGCTAATTCTTATTCAACATTTTCTGAGCTGTATATACCAGATATACTGTATATAATCATACAATTACAGCTTTTTAAAAAGTATTTTTTAATATTGAAAAAATATTAAAAGCATGTTGAAGTGCTGTACCATTAATCTGGCACAGAATTTTAGAGTTAATTTAAGCAAAAATGTCAAGAAAAAAATATGTTTCTACTATAGACTACCATACTTTTGCCATGATTAAAATTTGCACTAAATAAATAATTTTAATTAAAGGAACTATTACATGATTTTCCCATCTTATGATATGAGAGACATGATTCAGGAGGAGTTAGATAAACTGATCAGATAAAAATCTATTAATGATATACATAACATTAAAAAAAATCAAACCAATTCAAGTTTCATTCATAAAGTCATCCATTTTCAATAGATTATCCCCATATTTTTCATCATTTTTACTAGGAAGTTGAAGGCTTTTAAAGTGAGTCCCTTAAATTTTCACAGGATGTTGAGCCAAGACATCTCACACATATCTGCTAAGTGAAAGCAATCTTGTTTAATCAGATTTCTTGGGTCATATCAGAGTTTGGGATTACTGGTTCCTTTAATTATTGCCACATGTTTGAAATCTGTTGTAATTGTGATTCAATTCAGGGGTGGGTTCTAAACTTACCTTGCCGGCGGTTCGCTGCTTCCGCGCCAGGTGGGTGCGCTTCGCATGCATGCGCGCACACCCTTGCCGTGTGCACATGCGCAGTAAAAAAAAGCCCTGAAATTTTTTTTAGAGGCTAGAAATAAGATGGTGACGCATGCGCAGTGCTGGAAATTCGGCTTCTGCGCATGCGCAGAAGAAAAAAAATTAGAAAAAAATTTTTAAGCATTTTTTTGGGGGGGAAAAAATGCCGAAAACAGGATGGTGACACATGCGCAGTGCTGGAAACTCGGTTTCTGTGCATTTTTTTTTATTCCCCAAAAAAGATATCGGCACCCACGGAGCAACAGAACCGGCTCCGTTACGTCACCAGCGGCCTACTACCTACTCGGTAGAACCAGTCAGAACCGGTAGGAACCCACCTCTGATTCAATTGTGTTTTCAATAGGTTTCCCCCCTCCCCCTTTCTTTGGTTAAAATTATTTACTTCCATTTTTGAAAGAAGAGCAGAATATAAATCTAGCTACTCCTGTTTTAACCTCTCTAAACCTGGTGCCATATATTTGAATTGCTGGGAGCATCAGGTTCAGCCAGATGTTCTAAACATAATTTCCATGTGTAATAAATCTAGCCTCATGAGAACCTGGCATATGTCACTAGCTGGACAAACAGTTGGAAATCTGTCCTGTCCCAAGTCAAACAACTACAAATACACAAGAGGTGTGGTACCAGATTTTACTAGTAGTCTTTTAAAACAAGTTGCTGATCAGTAGTGACAGCATGAACACAGACACACACAGATGACTTTTAAGCAAAGACTAGCTGTATATAAAAATAATTTATACATTAATTGTTCGACTATTTTAAATCTACTTTTTTGTGGAAAGTGTAAAGAGTGTGTCAAATAACTAAAAGGATTTCTATAAAAGTTACCAATAAAAGTAATTGTTGATGACCTTGTCCACAAAGAAGCCAAATAATTAGTTCGTCTGGTCTGTTTTCTGCCTTATTTACCTAGGAAGCTGATGTTGCTGCAGAAATGGTACTTTTGGACCCCTCCCTTTGTTAAAATGACCAAAAATGCACTATATTTTCAATAATGTTTTAGATGCCTCAGTACTTTTAAGAGCATTTAGATTTTCAAACTGTCAATTTTTCACACCATCAAGCTCGACAGTATAATACTCTATCTGTAATCATTGTATACCTACCTGCACCCCTGGTTACTGTAGCTTTGCTTTAGGATGCATCTTATGACTGGAAACATTGACCATAATTTTCAGAGCTGTTAATGAGCTGTTAACAAGCTGTCAATTACAGCGTTCATGCAAATTAATGAAAGAGACTTTGAGGGATTGATGTCTCTAGACTTAAAATAAGGAATCTCAAATGCTATGATTCAAATCATTCACGGTACTTCACTACCTGTCCAGTCTAGTCTCATTTGTATTGTAAGGGCCCCATTATTTTGTTTTACTATTATTTGATTAATCATCATGGCTGCTGTTTCTACTTATTTATTCTGTGAATGTTTTATTATTTTAATGTTGTTTTTAAATTGTTTGAATTATTTTATAATTTAGAACTGTAAACCACCCAGAGTCACTTGGTTGAGTTGGGTGGCTATGGAAAACCAACAAATAGACAGTCTGTCAGGTTATTTTTCTCTTTCAATTATATTTACAAATTGAATACCTGTTTAAAATACCAATTAGCCCAAAGTAGTAAATACAAGCAATCTGAAAAAAATGAATCAGTTGCTATCAAGAAAATGTAGGCTTTCGTTTAATTTAAATGTACAGTTTTGATTTAATTTTTCATCCTGTTTCTATTTTACTTTACTAGCATTCCACTTTCCCCCCCAAAAAAACTACATTTCATTGTATTATGAAATTGATGCTCACTTTATAATGAGTAATCAAGCTTTATTTTATCTGTTTGAAATATTTACAATAAGCTTCTTTTTTCAATTGAACTAATCTCACAGCAGCTTAGAAGAGGTTCCCATGAGACTCTTTTATTTACTTTTTATCATAGTTACCAAAAGCAGAGATGAATAAAACAAATTGGGAAAATTAAGTAAGAAAATATATAAAGAGGAATAAAATTGGTATGTATTGAAAAAGTAATGGTATTGCACTTAATAGTAGACAATTTCCATTATATACCAATACCAGCGTATAGGTTTGTTGATTATATTTATATTATATTTATACGTTTGTAATTTGCTTTAGATTTAATAAATATGTTAATGTATGTAAATAGTTGTATTTGTATGCCCATCCTGAAACACAACTCTGTACAGTTCATGACAACAATTAAATCCAGTAGTAATAAAATCATAAAAACATAAAGGATAATGATCTGGCACCTCAGTTGTACTCTTGAGATGCCCCACAGCCAACTCCAGATAGTTTCAATCTCTCCTAGTGCCTGGATAAAAAGCCATTTATTGATGGCTTTTCAAAGGGATAAAAAGGTAACTCTAAGACAAATATTGATCTGTTATAGTTTTAAATAAGTAAAAAGAATATAATTGTTCACTTTTATGTTATTTTTATTAAAATCCTAATATTAGGATAATACTACTATTATCTAAAGTATCTAGATACTATTATTACCTAAAGTAGTAGATAATATACAGTCATTTAGCTGTCCAGAGTAACTGTATCATTATAAGATGTAATAAATATAATATAATACATAAATGTAATAATAAAGAAAGAAAGAAAGAAAGAAAGAAAGAAAGAAAGAAAGAAAGAAAGAAAGAAAGAAAGAAAGATAGGGTCAGTAATAAATGAATAAAGTAAGAATGTGGATTTCATAGAGAAGAAAGTGACTAGGACAAAAGACATACTTTGATTTGGTTTTGTCAGAACTTATCAAAAACAAAAAAAATTAGGATAGCTGGAAATTATGTAGATTGATAGAGTTGATTAAATCCTTAAATAGTTGTGGAAGGTTTAAAGAATAAGAGTAATGTGGATATGCTGAAAAGAAAGCTAATTTACAAGAATAGCAAGATATCAAGGTATTAAGTTCACTTTTTGAGCTAAAGGTTGCTATCATTTCAAGTCACACATCTTTTTCCTTCCATTCAATAATGAGGAGTTTGCCAGTTCACTCAACTGCTTGGAACATTTTTCATTTTTCAATTCATTTCCATGACACAACACCCTACCTGCATTCCTTTATATTCTTTGAGTAAATTGTGTTTATGAGATTGAAGAAACAGACAAAATTTGCTTTTTATTGGTTCCTAAATTTGGCAGAATATTTATAAAACTGTTCTTTGAAGTTTAGAAAATGGTTACAAAATGAACACCTACAATTTTTTAATGATTTCTAAGTTAAACAAAGTGTAATGAGTAGTTTAGATTTAAATTTGGCCTAAGACAGGGGTGTCAAAATCACATCGTCAGGGTGGCATCATGTGACGTATTGGGACTTTTTCCCCTTCGCTAAACCAGGTGTGGCATAGCCAGCACATGACGCATCCGGCCCATGACCTGGGAGTTCGACAGCCCTGGCCTAAGAGAAAGGAAATGGAAGAAGTGAGCTGGAGATTTTCCTAAAATCTTGGTATACTCAAGCATATTTTCACCATTTGTTGCAGGATCCTTTAATTACAGGATCATATGAAGATGGGAAAGTGGGAAATCACCAGGCAGGATTTCCCATAAGTTTTTTTTTTCTCTTCTCCCTTTGAAAAAAAAAAATTATACTAAGACTGTGATGTCACCCTGGGGCTATCTGTCTGATTCTGTATTCTCTCTTCTGTATGTAGGATAATCTAATCCTCTTTTACTAACTTCACCATTTGCATCAGCATTTTCTATCAATTTTTTTTGTGATTAGCTACTAGCTATCTCAGTACTTTAAATCAACTTCGTTACAAAATCTGAAAGGGTTTCAAAATGGGTCAAGGGGAGGGGCCTTATGCTACTGAGACAGAATAATACTCTCTACATGTCTCATATAGTAAAATATCACTTCTTGGCATTACATGGAAATAAGTAGAGAATGGCATTGCTGTAAATTAGATGTACTGTAACTGCAATTTATTCTCCTTCTTATCTCAGATCTTTCATTTGTTTTGCTTATTATTTCTTATACTTTTTTGTGCTTTGTATAACATAGTTTATCACAAAAGAGAATAGTATGATTAGAAGATATTACATTTTCAATCAATCAATAATTATTCGGTCAATGGCAGCAAAATTTAAAAGAATGAAAACAGAGTGAAGCAAATACAATAACATACTAATGTATATTAATTTTTTAAGGATTTAAGGAGAACAATAGAGCTGGTTTGGATTGTATGGGCAACTTATGATAGGTGCAAAATTCAGGTTTTGGAATTGCAGTTGGGATTCCCAGACCAAGATCCCATTGACTGAGAATTTCCTCTGTATAGATTAATATCAGATTTATATGTATGGATATCCATTAGCATAATATAAAAGAGGTAGGAACATACATTACTGTTTATTTTTATCTTCTATAAATAGCACTAGCATGGGGTTGCATAGCGCTGATAAGTACATTTATTAGTTGTCAACATCAGTTGTAGAGTGTGAAGGCTAAATGGTCCAATAAAATGTCTTGTTCTTTTCCTTCCTTCCTTCCTTCCTTCCTTCCTTCCTTCCTTCCTTCGATTGTTAGAGAGGATTAAGTGTGAAATGTATTCCACAAGACTTGTAAATATTTAGGAAAATAATCCCTTAAAAATAATTATAACCCTATATAAAATCCATTATAGTCTCTGAGCCGGTAAAATAATTCTATGTAATTGCATTTATAATAGCAGACATATTATTTATGTAGCTCACTGATTCTCTCATATAGCAAATAAACTTCAAATTCAGATATTGTTGGAATATCTACTGGTAGTATAGTGTGAATTGGAGAAAAATATTTTCCAATTATTCCTCAGTGTGAAAGTTGTCTCAGGTATGTCAGTTACAAAGACACAAGAAATGTTAGTGGGGCCTTGGAAATTTTTAAAGCATGTTATATATGTTATCATATTGGTAGCCAAGATAAACATGGTAAGACTTCTTCTAGTATCCTCTTTAACACTTCAACAAGCTGTCAACCATTTCACCTTCTGTTTGTAAACCCAGGAATTTCATTACTCATTATTAACTCTAGATCAATTATGAGCAGGTTCAAAGTAATAATATATATCATTCAGGTACCTTGTGAAATTTGTACAAAACTGAAAGGTAATATACAATAATAACTAAGTATTAGGCTGCTTACGTAGGTAAGATAACTGATGCATCATTTTCATGATGACTATAAGTCCACCAAACACAAAAACAGTTTGTCTTTTTAGAAATCTTACAATGAAGAGTGAAAGGACAGATGTATTTTGCTTGTAATTTAGCAGCTGGATCTCTGCAAAATTTTATTGTTGTGAAAGCACATTGTGCAGGCGAGGTCTACTTGAATTTACATATTTTAAAAAGAAATATATCCACTAACAACTGGTGGCAACATCTGGCATTAATATATATATTTCTATAGTTAACTCTTATATAACTTTCACTATCTGTTCTTTGTTAATTTGGATTGGTTTCAGGTGTCTTAATTTTTCTTCTATTTTGCTTTTGAAAGAAATGCCAAAAATAAAAAGCAGTGTGTAAATAAAAGACTTAAAAAACTAAAACAAAAAACTAAAATAAGAAGGCTGCACCCTTGCAATTATTATTACTACAAAAACAAATTATGATAAAAATCTTCAAAAAAAATTTTTGCATGTATTAAATAGTAACCAAAAAAAGAGAGAGAAGAAATTAGATCTTGTAATGTAAGCTGTAGCAAATAATTATTTTTTTAAATGTTACAATAGTTTAAACTTTCTTGAACCAGTGTTTTGTTATGAGGGGGAAATATCAATCATATATTTACATGAATTTGAACATCTACATTTGTCTTTGAAACTAAAGTAATGAGCGGTGAATCACTTCTATTATTAATTAGGTCAAGTATAATATTGCTAGCAATACTTCATTATATCAGGGACAAAACCCGGGTTTTTCTTTAGAAAGGAATATTTAAAAAACTTTGTCTCCAATTCTTTTGTTTTTTAAATATTCCTGAACCTGTATGAAGGTTTGAACATGTTTCTGTTTTATGACTGCAATAAAACTGAAGTAATTTCTATGTATATAAAAATAAATACTGTAAATTAAAATAAGACTATTTTATTTAAAGTAGTATATGTACAATGACGATGACTATGTGTGATGGATGTTACTTTGCCTATTGCTAGTAAATCTTCTGTGCTAAATCCACTCATTAGCATTCTTGCTACTTGTGCAGTTCCTTGAAGAAATCACACTTAAGGTACTCATTTCATATGAAAGACATAGTCACATAAGCAAACTCTGAACAGAATAGCTATAAATAATTATTTTTCACATGACCAGTGTCAGCAGGAGTCTCATACAGTTCACTGCTGGAGCTAAATTTCCAAATTTATTGAATAATTGTTAATGCTCATTTTAACAAGTCAGAACAGTTGCTTCTTTCTGATTGTGTTAATTTTGAAATGGTGGTTACTAATTATAAAATAATAATCACTATTGTCTCTATAAAAATTAAATTAACATTCTTATTTACTAGAGGACATACACACTAGTAATAAGTAAAAATAGTAATCCTCTATAATACTGTTGGAATTTCCCTTTCAGCTTAATAATATTGTTGTCTAGTGTGTATGGAAAAATCTCAATCTTCCAAGTTATGGTTGTTACAAAGATGCTTTTCCAAAAAGCAACTGAACTTCGTTGGTTTTTCCCTTGAAAATGTTTCACTTTTCATCCAAGAAGCTTCTTAAGTTTTGAAAAAGCTTCTTGGATGAAAGAAAAATGTTTTCAAGGAAAAAATACCAAGGAAGTCCTTGTCATTTGGAAAATTACCTTTGGGATTGTGGTCTAATATTTTTACCAATGTATCATATGTAATTAAACATTAAACTCCCCCAGACCCGCCATAAACTGAATGCTATCATTGACATCTTCCAGATGGAACAAATGCATCAATAAATTTATAATTTAAGTATCAAATCACATGACTAAAATGGAACTATTATTAATCATACTGTAATTAAATGTTATGGAAAAAGTTATAGTGGTCATGTTCATATATAACTGTAAATTGACTACTATGCTAATGCAAGACAACACAGTCAACTCAACATTCTATGTGAACTAGACTATTCTGCCCATCTCCTCAGAAGTCTTCTAGTCCAACCCCTTGATCAAGCAAGACAACCTATACCATTCCAGATAAATGGCTGCCCAATCCCTCCTTAAGTGAGGATGGTGATTTTTCAGTACTGATGATGTTCAAATGATTTTCCAGATGTTTTTTGGAATACACCCAACGAACCTATTATTGTTGGTACTATCTCTGCTTTCTTTTCCCACAGTTATAGTAGTTATACTTGTAGGTCTTTGTATTCTGTTATTTTCTCCAGTTCTTTCACTTCTCTTCTGCTTTTTCCGAGGCCTGCAATGTCCTCTATCGAGAGTTTTTTGTCTTTTTCATCAACCGTTGTTAAGCCTAGGGTATATATGTGAAAGGTGTTTGTCTGTTCTAAAATCTCAGAGCACTTGAACTTCTTCAGTTTCTATTATCTTGTGTATTTTGTGTTCCCATCAATTGTTGCTTGCAACCAAGTGATATTTCTTGCAAATATTCTAATGCATCATTGTTATTACTTGGTCGTGTTATTGTTTGTAGTCAGTCTCTGCGCTCATCTAGTAGCTGGTTCACTGTTTCTTCAGCTTTTTTGAAGAGACAGCATTTGATGTCCATTGCTTTTCTCTAAATTTTGGCTTTGTATGTATTTCATTACAGATTTTAGGAACTTATTACCAACTAACTAACTAACTAACCAACCTAGTTTTAATGTTACATTTTTTCTTCTATTTTATATTAATTGCTGTGCCTTCTTGGAGATTAATGGTGTATAATAAATAAATATAAATAGATAAATAATCAAGCAAACAAGCTGTGAAATAGAAGCACACTGTTAGATTTTCCACTTATACAATTGTACACAGACATGGAAACATATTTTCAACTTTAAGGGACAAATATATTCACAGCAGTATTTAGAAATCTTCAGGTCTATCTAATTACGTTTAATTCATTTTACAAACATTATGAAATAAAATGTATTGTGGATCAGTGTGAGGTGCACATCCAGTGATTTGTATACCACGCTGGATATGAACTAGATTAAATATGAATTGTTCAGTAGATTATAATTAAAGCATTCCATTACTGAGTGCAATTGTAAACATAACCAAAAGCTGGATTTATACCACATTGAGCCATGGTGTGGTTTCTTTAGATTTAGTTTAGCATGCTGTTTCAATCCAGTTATTATTAATTAAAAATCATGATTTGTGGCTTAATGCTTTGTGTAAACATAGTTATTGTGGTGTACTGTGTCAACCACATGTCAGGAGTCTTATTGTTCACAGAAACACAGTTGCAGACATATAGCTGCTCAACTTTTAGGATTAAAAGATAGTTCAGGACTGCCAATTTTCATTTTTTTAAATAAGAGAGCAGGACAATTCTTGTTTTCCTTAAGCTTCAATGCTGTCATATAAACTATATACTAAAAACATTAAATTTAGAAAAAAATAAAACATTTAAAATTTAACAAAAAGACATGTTGAAATTATTCTGCAAAGAAGTAAATGTCTATCATTGATATCTTTGTATCATTGGTATCAAGAAATGCTGGTGAAATTCATATGATCATATTGTACAAAGCACATAAATTAGTGCCGGTCCATTATTGGAAGTAGGGACTCACATTCACTCAGCAACAGTATTTCATAAAAACCAGCAATTTTTCAGAAACTAAAGCATTACCTGAAGAAAAGCTGTTTCAATTCTCTCACAATTGACCTACCCTTCATCACTACTTTGTTATAACAGTAGGAAACAACTCTCATTTGGAGGGACCTTTTTCTCTTACTCAGACCTATCATTATCTCAGACAAGTCTGCTTCCCCACAGTTCCATGTTGATATAAATTGTCTTTTGTGTCTTACAGTCTTGATGGAGTCGATTCACTCAATAACTATATGAGACAAAACCAGGAGCAATATTTGATTTGACAAGCTTAATGTATCCAATGAGAACTTGGTTATAGTACAACTGCTCCTAGAACTTAACGGTTCAAAATTTACAAAATAAAAGCCTTCTTTATCTCACTAGTATCGGGTTTATGATATTATTTGTCATGTTACATTCAGAGAAATGGGATCAGACAATATTGATATATTAATTTTATTGCGGTTAATAATGGCCATGATATGGAACTATGTGTATGTGTTTGTGTGTATGCGTAGCTATTTTATAATGCCTAAATAATCAATAAATAAGAAATTCAAAATATATGAGAATGAATTGATCAATACAACCTCAAAATTGATAAGAATAGCAATTAAAAAAGGGAGAAAGAGAAAAATGGGAGAGAAAATTGTTTTTTTAAAAAAACAGAACAACTCCAAAAGCTTTAACCATATTGCTTCAAAAATTCCCATCACCATTTTGAGTTAAACATCCAGACCAAAATATGCAGATGCGTTGAAACTGACAGCAGTGTTCTGAGTAATTATTACTGGATAGAATATGAAGAAATATCAATGACTAGAGGAAAAGAGTCATTTCTAATTTTTGTGTATCAGCTGGTAACATCTGTTTCTGCGACACCAGTTCCTATTAGCAGAAGTAATTGAAATGAATTGCGGCTTATAAAGAGTACGATGACCCTGCATCTTGTTGGGTGGGTAGTGATAATGCATAAGGCATGAAAAAATACTGTAAATAAGATTTGTGTACTTAGTTCAAAATTAAGTTATATATTGTGCCTGGATCATTCATTTATAAGGAACTAAGTCACAGGTAAAAGTGGTAAATGAAGAAGTTACGTTACATCAGGATTTTGTAAAAAACAATTCATGGGAAAGTATCCAATAATATTTAATTTAAAAAGTTGTACGCAGTTAGAGCACAGACGTTAAACTTGATCACATCACATGACATATCGTGACATATCGCAATATTTTTTGCCTGAGCATGATGCATCTGGTCCGCAGGCCACCAGTTTGACAGGCCTAAGTTAAAGCTTTTTGTGTATTTGTTTTTTGTCTTTCATTATACTAGGAACTATATATAGTAATACATATAATCTTTGTTCAAGTATTTCCAGTAGAACTTTATTTTGAGATATATAATAGTTACTGTTAGCTTACTTAGACTGCTGGGGAAACAATGCATGGCCATGTAAAAATTACAGCTACAAAATTATATTAGCAAATAAAGAGATTTCACAGCTTTGTGCAGCCAAAGTGCAAGTCCCCATATAAATACAAACGGAAAAGGCTTGTGTTAATTTCACTTCATAAACTGAGGTGCTTAACATTTCCCCTATGAATTCCCAATGCTATGAGTCTGATTAGAAACTGAATTACACAGCCAAGCCTGTGTGTTTCACACAAAAGAGTTCAGATTATTCCAAGCAAACAATGGAATGTATTGTTTGTTGTTTTCTTTTCATTTTAATATGCATAGTCAAAATGTGGGGATCAGGGATCTAACATTTATTCTTGTTTTAAAATTTAATAAATTATTTTTTAAAGTATTTTTGCACTCAGCTTCTTGGTCAAATTAAGTAGTTATTGTTAAAACAGTGGAATAAGCATTCTCTTCTTAATTTTAATGTTTGAATCTGTCACTTGAATCAAGAAATGCTTTTATTGACATATATATATATATTTGTTTTCGTAGGTTTTCACGGGTAGAAGTATGCAAGTCTTGGCGTATTCGGGTTTTTCCCTGTGTAAGATTGAAAGTATCTTGGTGACGTTTTGATGAGGTCTCACTCATCATCTTCAGGCTGGTGCCTTCGGCTCTGTGGTTCAGGACAAGACCTCAAACCCGGAGCCAAACCAAAACCCGGGACGGTACATCATAGCCAGCTGCTCATGACACTACATCACAGAACACAGGAGGTTGCAACACTAAAGCCCAGGAAGCCAAAACACAGCTAATTACCCAGGATGTTGCAGCACAGAACTCAGGA
>JANHFT010006250.1:0-10407 GCA_032467955.1 Pseudoxenodon macrops | reverse complement strand
TCTCTCTCTCTCTCCCCCTCCTTTTGGCTTTAGACATATTCAAAAAAAATAAAGGCAAACCTGCAATAAATCATATTCCCCTCTTCCTTTCACCTTGTTTAAATGATAGATACAAATGCTTAATTTTCATTCCTTAATTTGAAAAACTAATTATTTATATTTTAATATGATCTTGATTAATAATTTAACCCTTCATACTTTAATTATGAGTTGTATTTCTGCATTTTTCATTTCTAAGTATATGCAGTTGAAAGTTTAAACCCAAACTGTAATGAAAAGGATACAAACTGTGTTTCTTCACCTTGGCCAAAAAACCAAAAAAAAAAAATACATTGAAGAAAAGACATAAAGATATAAGCTAGTGTGTAAGGCCACTTAAAACCATTATGTGATTGGTTGATTTATAATACATTTCATGTGATTACATGTAAACATTCCTAACATTTCAATTGAAACTTTTAAATGAAAGACAGACTCTTACAATAGTTGGTGCCTACACATATGAATGCCATAATTGTTAATGATTGCGATGGTTTGAACATGACAAATGGTGGAGGGCTCTTGAAGCTCATTGGTGGAATCTTCCCCTCCCTGAAATGAATCTGGATTGTTAAGTTTCCAGAGGTCCCTCAAGACCTGGCTATGCCAGCAAGTCTGTTGACCTCAGAAAACAGGTGAATTAATTCTGTTTTCATATTCTAATGTATTTATTAGCTGCTTTTTAACTCTGTTGTACACCACTCAGAGTTGCTTTTTGCAAAATGAGTAGCTATATAAATTGGCTTAATAAATACATAAACATATAAATAATGCTAGAGAAGGGCAGTAAAATATTTGGAAACTCACTGACACCATTAATCTTGGCAATTGCTTGTCTTATTGATATAAATTCTGTTCAGCTTGTAGATCTTAAGGGCATGGATAAGGTATGACCATTTTCTTGAACTTTGCTTTCCTATCTGATTAATGTTGTAATGAAAATGCCTTTGAAATGGGATAGTTTATATGTTTGAATTGTTGTTGTTATTATTATACTATAAACCAAACCAAGTTCTGTAAATGACAATATGAAAAATAAAAATAAAAATAAAATAAAATGACTGTGTAGAGAAGAATTCAAAGCCTCTATAAGCATGGGGTATATGTCCCATTATTTGACAAATGTAGTTATAAGAACCATACTGAAAAAGCCCTAATTTGATCTGGAAGATCACTGTAAATAGGCTGATCTCAAACACTTCTTGTTATGCTAAAACGATTGACAAAGTGATGGTTATGCAGTTTTAGATGCATTTTGAACTGATTATCTTCAATCCATTTCAATAAAGGTTTTGTCTGCAATATGATCCTGGGGTTGCTTTGGGTCTCGTTGGTGGATAACCTATAACCTATACCAAATATTGGATGGAAATAAGACTTAGTAGTTCATGTAGGCTTTTAATATCATCAATTATAGTATTCTCTTAAGACATTATGGTCAGTATGTACTTGTAATTTCCTGCTTTCCAAACTACACTGGCTGCCAGTTTGCTTCCAGGTGTGATTTATAGAGCTGGTCTACATGGCATTGGTCCTTGTTACTTAAGAAATCACCAAAGCTTTGAAACTCCCATTGCCCAGCCAATTTGATCCAATAGAGTTTCTTTGATCAAATAATGCCATCTATCAGACACCTGAAAGCACACTTCCTCTGTTGTGGTGCCTGAACTCTAGAATGCATCTCTCTTTAAGAACCAGGTAGTTCCAATACTCTGTTGTTTTGAAGGACCTTGAAGACCTGAGTTTTGTGCTGGTCTTTGGCAAGTGTAATTATAATTGTTATTTTGGGTTTGCTTTTTGCTTCTGTTTGGTGTTCTAAAATTTATTCCTTTACTCTTGTTCATTATTCTTTTCTCCCGTTCTTTTTTTAATTGTTCCTACTTGTAAGTCACTCAGGGTCCTTAGGAGTTCGGTGGAATATTAATGTTAATGATAGTATGCTCTTGAAAGTGCAGCTGTCAGAGTTCATGGTAAATCATATTTTTCTAGGCTATTGAATGGTTTATTGCAATTATTCTTCCTGTTTATATATTCTTTTGTTTTAAGTGCAGCATGATCCAACTAGGTCCATTTCAATACACATTTAAAGAATTAACACTTCGTATTGGATATTTGTTTTCCATACATGTGGACAATACTAGATAAAATATCAAGGCAACTAACAAAAAAAAATTCTAAAAAAATAAAATAGAATCCTCTTGTTTTTAATATTTCTGCTTAATTTATTACAGTTGTCTTTACCCTTGACAATTCTATTTTACAAGCTAATTAACTGACTTGTTCTAAGACTTAGGTATTAACTAAAAATCAACACAGGATTAAGATTGCATTGCTGTTGAAATTGAGAAGAATCCAGGATTAGTAAAATCTTGATGTAATCCAGTATTCACCATCCATATGTTTTACAGGAGGAATATGATTTGCATTTGAGCTATTGGATGTCAGTAAGAGAGAATGGGGAAAATTGTTTGCAAAATACAATAGCTGCATACTTCCAAAGTTTCTAAGAATTCATTAGTTGCTTATTATTTATAAAGATAGATGCACAACATCTGTGCAGAAATCCAAAGATTTTGACCTCATATAATTTTAGTTATTTCTAAAACTGTATCTTTTTTAATATATACTACATAGCGTATGTTTTTAACTTCAAACTGTATGAGAGCCAATGAGTATATTTTGAAAAGTACTTTCCAGAAATACGTTTTAGAATCTTAAGGTGTCAACCTTTATTTATTTGCTTTCCCTCACTTTTATAAACACTATCTTTTACCCTCTATGACAGTTATTTATGGCCCTTCACATTTATCTTGGTGAAAATTATTTCACAGGTCTGAAACTGACACCTGGGCAGGTTGGGCGATCTCTGGGAATTTGGGGAGCCTGGTATGCCAATTGCCAATACCACAACTTTTAATCAAAAGTTGAGCTCTTTGATATTTCTATTAAAAAGAAAAAGAAAAGAAATAAGTTACAGTCTGTTTTGGCTTTCCCATAATAGTCAAGGAAAGGCATGTGGTTTTAAATTTCAGAAAACTAGGCTGATAGTGGGAAAACTGCTATTCTTCTTCTATCTTGTACTGATAGATATCTGAATGTCCATTCTCAGTATTCTGTTGGCCTTCACCTTTGTTTTAATATGGCAGTGTTCTTTCTTTCTCTCTTTCTCCTTGTGCATAAACTTATTTCCTTTCTGAATAGAGCTTTCCATCTGTGTCAGAATCAACAAACTGAAAACTCAGAAGCTGTGTGCTTGAAACATTTTTCCATGACCTATTCTATTTTCTAATCCTACCTCTTTCAAACTCTCTATAGTCTAAGTGTTTTTTTCCCCTTAAATCCAGCCCTTTTACTCCTTATTAACTGGGAACTTAGCCTTGAATTTTGAATTTTTCACATGTACAACAGGCCATCAAATTATTCCACTAGTACTACTGAAGCATCTTTGGAAGGACTGCTAAGATGGAGGGAAGAATTAAACATGAAAATAAAGACAGAAAATATATCCCTGCCAACACAATACAATAATTCATTAGTTCATATTTTCATTTCACTGTCTTAAACAAAACAAAATAACCTATGTGTTAGCTAACAGCATTTATAAGGAGAAAAAAATAGTTAAGAGAAAAGATTCCTTATTAGAAGATTTCCTGAAATATAAACAGTATGTTTATATACTGGTACTCTTTGACTTACAACCATAATTGAACCCAGAATTATGCTTGTAAGTTATTGTGGTTATATATTGAGGCACCCACATGTCCAGAAGTTAATTTTCAATTCTTTGCGTGACAATTATTGAAGAAACATCGCTGTTAAGAGATCCCATTCATTTTAATTCATTTCTTTTTTGAGTGGGAACTGGCAAAAAATATCCCAATTTGTGCCTGTAGTTTATTGAGTAGTAGAAGAAGATGAAACTGAGCATGTATTGCATGGGCTGAGTAAACATTTGAAGGTGAATTCCTATACTGCACAGTTTAAATGTTAACTGACAAAAACTTTTACTGGTTTTCAAAGAAATGTTTAAAATAGCATTCTAATAGATAAGAATATTTCTGAGGAAAAAAGTAATAAAACCCCACAGAGATATATAATGCTTGAAATTTGCAAATGAAAGTAACAAGCAGTGTTCCACTTGATTTTATATTCATACTTTTGTTTTTTTGTTTTTTTAAAAACCTTAGAAACCTCCTTGATAATGTTTAAGCTTAATGTTAAGCTTTAAAACCTTAGCCTTTAGAATAGGTTGAATTTTTCATTGTCAGTTAATGCTTCTGGAGATTACAATTGTATTTTGGAAGTTAAAATAAGAACATAATACATATCTACCCTGCTTATATCAACTGAAGTACAGGATTAGTCAATTATTCTTTTTTCCTATCCTAAATTCTTATACAAAAAGTCTCCTTTGAATCAAGCATGATTCCTGTTAAATTTACAGATACGCCTACTACACATTTTAAATACAAGTAACAGAAAAATATAGCAAGAAGAAGCTATACCCTTCTTAGATTAGGTATGCTAGCAAAAAAGAGAAGAAAATACATCAAAAACATGCCATAAACACCATTAAAGCTACAGTTTAAGTATAGCCATTCTAGTTTGGTTATGCATAGCATGCCCAGTCAAAAATGTGCTCATATCTCCAAAACCTAATGGCTTTTTGCTTAAGAAAAGAGTGAATCTAATTAAAAAATATTCCTGGACCTTAGAACAGTAAGTTTCATGTGTACATTCATTATTGGTTTGGAAGCCAGACATGCACACAGGTGCCAGAAACATTATTTTTAAAGCGCTAAAACTGGAAGCAAAAGACATTATTTCTAAAGCATTAGTGCTGGAAACAAATTATTTAATTCCTACCCTAGATTGTGGTAGACCGCAATACTAATCAAAGTCGGAAAACTTTTAGGTAGTATTAAAATTTAACTCCCACATTTCTCACCATTGGCTAGGCAAATTGTGGTACTGTACATTATAATTCTCCAGAAATACCTGGAGAATCAGAGGCTCACCATTCCTGTAGTACATATTCTGTTAAAAAGATAAAAACAAGGTCACTCATCAGATAAGTGACCACACATAGGGGACTAGCAGATGCTGTTTTTGTATACTTAACATGCCTTGATTGACCCCAACATGCATAAACATGGCCTGAAAATTAAGCTGTAAATCAGCTGTCCTTTCTGCTATATATCATTTTTTTCTCTTTTTCATTTATGAAATATTAATCTACTTTTAAATGGAGATCTAATATAGATAATTAAGTTGTTCTTTTAGAATTTTTACATATCCTCTAGCATATTGAACTTCTAGAACAATTTTTAAAAGAAGAAATGAAGTTACTCAAATGATATAAAAAAGTCCCAAACAGTACAAATTATTTCAAGGGCTGCATGAGAACTGGCACAGTTACTATCTATGTAATTAGATTTTAATAAATACTTTTGATAGCTATCTTTAAAGATACATTTCTGTGACAAAGTGACATGAATAATAGCATGAAGAAAGATTTCTTTTTGAAAAATGTGTTTTTAATTATACTTTAATTATGATAAGCTTTTTTCAAACATAAAGTACTTTAACAAATGACTATTCATTTAATGTTATATATCAGTTTTCTAAGAATTCCACATTAATATAGTTTATCAATCCAGTGTGAAAAAAATCCATTATAATTTCTTGTTTTAAGTAAGGCAAAACTGTATGTAGCTGAAATGGTTCTGAATTTTGTATTTTTTTTTCTTGTATATTTATAATTCAATCCAAGTTATGCTTACTCAAAAAATAAACATTATTAATTTCAAGTATAATAAACTTGCATCCACAATTGGGACAAGCAATTCAGTTATTACATGAAGTGGTTAAATGAAATTGTGACTATGTTTATGGACTTACTTCAGCTTTCCTTTGCTTTACAGACCTGTGAAAATCATAAATGCAAGAATTGATTGCCAACTTACTTTTTCATCACTGTTGTAACTGCAAACTGTTGCTGTAACAAGGGAGTTGTAATACTAGGAGTATTTGTATGATATGAAACTAAAGAATTAATAGTTACACTAAAAAAAAAATATATTTTATTATCGATTTACTTTCTGTATATTTTAGAGTATTACATCTGTTGCATCTTAAACTTCCTCCTTCCTTTCCTTTCCTTTCCCATCCCTTCACTATGCTGCTATTGATAAACTCACAGCACTTAATAATACTCATATAGCAATGGAAATTATAATTATGTATATTTAACAACTGTAAAATAAAATACACAAGGGTATTATGGTATCCACATGCCTCACCTTTTTGCTTTTCTTGTAGGCATAGGGTTTGGTTTGGTTTGGTTTGGTTTGGTTTGGTTTGGTTTGCTTTGCTTTGCTTTGCTTTGCTTTGCTTTGCTTTGCTTAGAATGTAGTATTGCAGGGAAACTCTGCCCCATGAGGTGTTTGATTCTCATGGGGCTCGAGGTTGATTCAAACTTCCATCCTTCTGAGGTTGATAAAATGAGGACTCAGATTGTTGGGGCAATACGCTGACATTATAAACCACTTAGAGAGGACTGTAGTGCAATATGAAGCAGTATATAAGTCTACATGATATTGCTATAAAGACTTTTGGAATGTCTCAATTATGTATGTAAAGCTATCCCAATATATATATGTTCTGTGATACAGATACAGAAGCAAACAAATAACTTCTCCTTTCCCTTTTAGAAATGAAAACATTAATAGTATTTGGTATCCACTGTTAACTTGAGCAACAATTACAATAACCATAATATGAAAAACTTGAAATTATCAAAAGTTCCTTCTGTGTTAAAGTTAACCATGGATTATTGAATTATAACTAGAACAATCATGCTGGGAAAGAGATCATTTCATTTCATCAACACGTCTACTTAAATCTTGCATTGTTTATTTTATCTGAGGAGGGAGAGAGTTTAAGTTAAAAAAATGTATTGCAAGCAGAAATAATATCTTCCTAAATTTAAGGTTAAAATATATTATTTGAACTTAAATATAGAATTATGGGTGTTTGAATAATGGAATTTTGGGTTGTTGGTACGTAGGCAGCATAAGTTTCATTGTATAATAATTTGTATAATGGCAGATACTTAGCTACTACATCATGCATCAAATGTATCTATATTATTCTTTTTTATTTTGTGTTATTTCTTACATATTTTTAATAAAGCATATGGCATAATACTGCTACATGGAAGCACTGATTTAGCAGCCAGTGTAATATAACTGTAATATACCTATATTTATTTTAATTCAATGAAGTTTATATTAATAAACGTTCCTTTTGGCAACAATGACAAAGTGCCAGAATGTCTAGAGTAAATTTTCTATTGATCTTCAAGACCCAAATTCACTCCAGTTCGATATTATTTATGTTGGTAATTACTAAATAGAGTAGGCAGGGCTTGGACTGCAACTAAAATTGACATTCAGGCAATGTAATGCTGTAATGAAGCTTTAATAAACCACTAAAAGACAACTTCACAAAATGAAGTAAACAGTGATCATAAACACATAAATCAGTGCTGCAGATCTGAAATACATAACTGGTATTGATATTTTCTTAAAGAAACTTTTTATTATCCAAATATAATTACTGAATGAGATAGCATTGCTTAAAATCATTTCCCCCCCTAGATATTGACAGTTGTTCAGAAGCATTAATTTTAGCTGGCATTCCAAAATTGACTGACACAGTCTTTACAGACAAGCCAAGTCCAGAAGCACAAGGGGGAAAGGACAGAAGTATCAAATGTTTCTAAGAGTGGAGGTGGAGTATTCCCTGATCAAGTTGAACAAGAAGAAACATATAGATCATGAGAAATGGAGACTAGTCTCGAGGCAATCCACTCATGTAGTTCTCACTTAACTAACAGTATAGAGTTGGTACTACAGCATAGTCTGAAGTTATTTAAGCAAAAAAGAAGCATTATGAATATTAAGATTTTTTAGAAAGTTTATTTCTGAAACATCAAAGCTACTAATCATCTTACAGCCTTTTTTGTTATCATACTTTAAAAATGCATGTTGTGGGAGACTGGGTAAGGATTGGAACCAATCTAGACACACACAGAGACTGAGATGCTAATTGAAGTGCATCTTTATTACTACTGTACATCAAAACTAATACAATAAATATCAGTGCTGTTTGTGTTCCAGTACAGTACAATGTCCTGTTCCTATTCTAACTGAGTTTACATCTGAATACTTTGATATAAACCTAACCCAACCAAAAATATCCTACATGTTTTTATCAAACTCCCATTAAAAATGCCTTGAAGTTTCAAATGTACACAGATTTTCCTTTATCCAATCCTTCTTGTTTTATTTCTCCTTCGGCTCTAATTCCCTGGGAGAAAAACCTTGAACTTGTGGAAAGGAAAAAATAATAATAAAAATACATTTCCTTTCTAACACAAAATTGGGAGAATCCAGAATGTGCACTATCTCATCCATTTTCCTAGGGCTTTCCTCTCCAGCATTGCTTTCATTCCTTATTCCAGAAGCCCCTCCCATCATGCCCATTCCTACCAATCCCTTTGCAGCTATATATTCATCAATGATCCTCAGCTTGTCTGGCCCCTCTATTTATCCACATCTTTTCCCATAGACCATGAAAGAAAACTGCCTATCTATTCTGGTTCCATATACCCTTTCTTGAAAAGTATATGCCTTAGATGGCAGGTACTCCAAGCCTTTTTTTAAAATGCCTATCTGTTGTCAGATCACTTTGAAAAGGAAAAAAGATAGATAGACTTTACACTTGACATTTACAAGACTGACAACAGATGGGGATATTTGTTGTTTTGTTTTATAACAGCTCTCCCTCTCCCTCCCCCCTCTTTTTTCTTCTTCTCTTTCTCCCTCTCCATCCTCTCCCTCCCCTGTCAGAAATATCTCTTAAATTAGAGACAGGACTGCATGTGACCTGCATACCTTACTACTTCCAATTCCTGTCTTAACAGTTAGGTGTTGGCGCAAAAATCTCATGCATCAAGGAGGATATTGGTGCATATGTGGAATGCACAAATTTCTAATTAGCTAAGAAAACCAAGTAAGCATAGGAGACAGGGAGAATGGAACGAAAAGGATATCAATTTTAAGTATTTGTTTGTCATGTTTATATTTTAACAATAAAGTCAAACCACAAATTAATGGCAAATTTATTGAATTTCTCTCTTGCTATTTCACTGTGTCTCTTCCTGAATTCTGAGAGATATATATGGGAGACAGTTGAACTGCATAGTTGACTTTTGCTAATGAGGATTTGGTAAAGCTATGGTGCAAGGAATTTTTCACACCAAGACAATTCTACTGATTTCATTAAAATGTAAAAAATATTAGTAAAAATATCAACTTGCCTGGTCTTAAATTCTTTTTTTTTCTTACAGTTTATTATGAGTGCAAAATAAATTGTGTTATTTTGAGCCTTACCAGAGTCTGAGGGTATATATGTTCTGCCTGAATACTGAATTTAAAAAAACCTAGAATCTATGTATTTTAATGAAGATTGAAATACATTAAAGTATATATATATGCTAGCTGTTCATAAATGTACCTCTGACTTTCTTCCACTTGAAAACTGTATTGTAACTTTTCATTAATATATGGTAACTGGAATAGGTTTCATATGACTATTCCCCATTCCCCATTTGGCTTGACATTTCCAGAGTTCAGTTGGAGCACTAATAACCTTTCTGAGCTGCTCCCTCTAATGATGTCTGTTCAGTAAATGAAATGTGAGCCAGGCCACCATTATGAAATATATAGGAGTAACAGTATTTAATTGCAAAAAGTTGTTGGAAATGAAATCAAGATTCCTTTAAAAATAGTGATAATGGTTATTCACATAGTTGTTTGGTTAAGCCCTTAATCAGGCTTCTTCTGTTGCTTTATTGTTTATCTCCGTTGCCAATTTTCTAAAGTCATAATTATGACATTCTCCATTTCAGCTAATCTTATTCTTTACAATAGTAGGTGTAGAACTGACACTAAAGTGATTTCAGAGTCTTATTTAACAAATGTTTTCCAGGTATCTAAGCTCACAAATAAGTGCATTGGCAAAACACTGTTACTTAGTATTATATTTCCAAAATGTCTAGCTATCCAGTTGAAAATATTCAATAATTTGACACACAATAAGATAAACAAACAGTTTGTTTGGTTTTCTGGAAAGGGTTTTTTTTTTGTCATCTTTCTTATAAAATAGTTGATAATACATGGCTTCGGTGAAAGAGATGGAGACAGAGAAAGAGGAACATTTACAGCAGGGGTGAAATCTAAAAACTTTCCCTACCGGTTCTGTGGGTGTGGCTTATTTTGTGGGCGTGGCTATGCAAAAGCA
>JANHFT010006249.1:297018-308265 GCA_032467955.1 Pseudoxenodon macrops | reverse complement strand
TGTCTTGTTGGGTTGCAGAACCAAACCAGACAGTTATGGAGGTGCAGATGACAGACTCAATAATTCCTCTGTAGAACCCACTCAGATTATAAGGATTTTCATAAATATATGGAGTTCTTACATTTAGTGTAAGAACTCCTTCTGTGCCCTGTGCCATGCTTTAGCCAATGATGTTGTATGTCTTGAAAATATTTCAGAGATATAAAAATTAAGGAAGATATGTCAAATGTCTATATAAATGTCACAATCAGTGGAAGACATTATTTGTAACTCAGGGTTGAACAGTAGAGTCCTTGGGTCTTTCTATGGTTTGTTCTTTTCTCGCAGACATTTCATTGCTTGACTTGGTTAACGTCATCAGTGCTAGAAGCGAGTAGGATTTGTAAACGAGCACAGTGTAATTAAGGCCTTAGTGTTGCAGAATTGCAATATGAAAATATGAATGGATGAGAGTGTCATCCTTCTCCCCTTTGCTCATTTCTTTAGTGTTGCCTTCTGACTGGATGCTTCCTCTTTAACAAGCCATCCATCTAGACCAAGATTTAGCTTATTCTTCAAGAAGCACTTAGTGAGCTTTCAGATCCCCTGAGTGAAACACTTATTCAGTCTTGCCTGAAGGATCAATCTGATGAATAGGTAAGGAATCCATGAAGAATAAATTGCCTTATGTAAATGATGGAAGAACTTAACAATAATGCCAGTTTCAGCTCCCAAAAACTATTTTTAGAAAAGTAATTACTTCAGATATGTTATAGTTTCCCGATCCATGTACACTGGAAAAGCTCTGAATTCACTTCTTGGTTTGCAAACTTCCAATAAAGCTTTTGGATATTAAGTCAATTTATAATCTAAAGCATTTAGAACATTTAGCCTTTTGTCCTTTTAGTCCTCATTTCTGTCAGCTGAAATCAGATAATTGGTTTGGGCGTTATGTTACTTAGTAAAATAAAATTATCCTACAATGTCACTTTTCATGTTTGTGCCAACATATCTGCCTTTGGAAAAGTAAATATGCATGTCACATCTATGTAGTTTCCCTGGAAAATGTTTAGCCCAACTCCTGCTCAGTGCAGGGATCAATGTATAAATATTTAGAAGACTAATCTGACTTTAAAATAAATAAATTAAACCTACAATCTCCAAAGATGGCCTTAAAAATGAATGAACTAAGTTAAATCCAAATGGTCTAACGTTTGAATAAAACGAACAAGCCTTAAAACACATGGCTATGATATTTCTGAATTAACTCTGGGACAGCAATTAAAATCTGGGTTCACAGGTGATCTTTTTTTCTGGAAAAGGTTACTAAAAACAGTAGTAAAATTAACATTTATTTGGGAAATCTGCATACAACCAACCAATACTTGAAAACATTGCCAATAAATAAATAAGTACACAGAAACACAGAAACACACCCACAAACATAAACTAGAGGTTATATAAGAACTAGCTCTAATTATATACTCATGTTTGTTTGTTAATTGGCATAAAAAAATAGATAATTATTTAATTTATATACAAAATATGTATAAGTGTATATAGTGAAAATACATAATAAATATATATAATAATTTCATTTTGTTTTTAATTTTTGATCACTTCCTGGGGAAAAAATAATGAACAGAGTAAACGTGTCTGTATGTAACACATTTGAGGTGAGATTTTTTATTATCCCTGTCATCTCTAGTATTAATATTTAATATTAAAACATACAATTAGTTCTTTTGAATCAAAGACCCCTTCAGCAGCCACTAAAATGGGCTTGAAAACAATAGCGTGACAATAATGCTTCATTATATATAAATCCAGTCAATATTTCTTCACTTCATCGAACTATCAGTTTTTTAAACATGTCTAGCATGTTTTATTAGGGATGGGGGAAATCAATTCAAAGATTTTCAATGATATTTTAAAAGAAAATAAATACAATCCTTTGGATATCAAGCAACCATAGCATTATGACATTTTAATTGCATGCCTGGAAACCTGATTTCATTGTTTTGTGTCATAGAAGACCTGTTTACAGGTCATTTTCCAAGTGCATCATTAGCTGCCTTTAAATATAGTAACATCCATTTCTTACATACAGCATTAATTGTCTGCAAAAGTAACAGCTGGGGCATTATGTGTGATGGTGTGTGATTCAGATTGCTTGCATCTATAATCCTATAAGGAGAAGAACCTTTTAATTCTTTATGTATCACTGTACTCAAAATGCCCATAAGATGTTAAGCAGATTATGGATTATATAAAAAGGCCAGAAGATGTAATTATCTGGGAAACCGCTATCTGGAAAGACTGAAGAAGTCATATTTTTCTGTCACTTGACTTTCAATGCCATACATGAGAATGTGTAACTTGTGCAACATTAGTAATATTCCATTTTTTTCCCAGCCGTGGACTAACAATAATTAGTGATGAGGGAAGGAGCTTCTTCAGTGGACAACCAGTATAAATTGCTATTCCTCTTTCCTCCTTAGTTCTGTTCCCTTGTTCCATACTGGTTTTGCTCTATTTAGTGACTAATCTCATAAATAGGGAGACGGTGATTTTGATGGTGTTCCTGCAGTTATGCAAATCTATCAAGAATTACTATCAAGATGTAGATCCCATTAATGAAAAGAAGGATGAAGGAAGACATGATAGCAGTGTTCCAATATCTCAGGGGCTGCCACAAAGAAGAGGGAGTCAAGCTATTCTCCTAAGCAGTTGAAGGCAGGACAAGAAGCAATGGGTGGAAACTAATTCAAGGAGAGAAGCAACTTAGAACTAAGGAGAAATTTCCTGACAGTTAGAACAATTAATCAGTGGAACATCTTGCCTCCAGAAGTTGTGAATGCTCCAACATTGGAAGTTTTTAAGAAGATGTCAGATAATCACTTGTCTGAAGTGGTGTAGGGTTTCCTGCTTAGCCTGGGGGTTGGACTAGAAGACCTCCAAGGTCCCTTCCAACTCTGTTATTCTATTCTAAGATTCGTAGTTTCGGGACTTGTTTGTAAACGCTAGGGGGTGCTTAGCACATAACTTCCCCTTTCACTAAGGGAACGCTTGTAACCCGGGGATTACCTGTATACAAGATTTGCCCCACCTGGATTTTATTTCATTCAGAACCTAGAACAAGAAGTTTTAATTTTGTCAAACAGTGGCTATTTTGAAATGCATTAGCAGAATCCCTGGAACATCCTGGTTTACTGCAGATTCAAAACAATTTATTTTTCTCAATCATTCACACTCCTGGTGATATACATTTGTTTTCCTAATAAAATGTTTCCATCTGCATATGTTTGTTATTAGCATCTACTATAAAACCTAATTTTCTTTCAGTTTGATCAGCACACACTTTTATTAATAAATAATTATTTTGTAATAATTCCAAATTTGCAAAATGTGCTTTATGAACTTTGAAGAAATTGTGATCTTGTTTCCTAATGTATTTGTTTAATATTTCAATTACACCTCTCCATAGTTACCACTCTGTGACTTACAGATTAAAAGCAAAATTTATCAAGGGGGGGGGAAAAGGACAATGACTAAAACCTTAAAAGTAAAACAGAAACCATCCAAAGAAGCTTGCCCCCCTCCCCCCAGCCCAGTGTTTGGGAAAACAACCAGATCTTAAGTAGATTATGGAAAGTCAGAAGAGTGGGAGCAGTACAGCTCTCCCATTCAAATATTAAGCAGATTCAAGCCAACGTAACTTTTTAAAGAGCTGTGTAGGTCAGGTGGCTGCCATCATTTTCTAGGACAGCACGTTCAGATAAGTTAAAGCATCAAATAGATGGTGGTCTTAAATGCCACTTGAGGACATCCTATGTATGGGAGTTCAGTACCTCTGCGCAGTTGTGTAAATAATAGAAAGTTGTTATATTTTGTATTATACAATTGATTATGTATCCATCTTTCTGCAGATCCGGACACGAGCTATCTCAGCCAAAGCAATGACCTTAGTGAGCCCTTTACAGCTGCTTCTCTATGGCTCAAAGAAAGTGGTATCTGATGGAGACCTTATTATATTAGATGACTGGTATGATCCTCTGGCTGACTTTACATGATAAAGGTGGCATGAGTGAGCAGGGGGATTGTGAAACTTAGCAATTGGTTTCATAACTTAAAGGAAATTCATAAGAAAAACCATAAGTTCAGATTATTGTTGTTTTAACTGGCATAATGCTTTATTTAGTAGTTCTTGTTAACTGTACTTTTTATTGCTTGAAAAAGAGATACATACATTACTATGCTCTCCTTTCTTCATTGCAAATGAAACTGTTTATACAGTGTAGTTTGGTTTTTAGAACAAGACATTCAAGTTCTCTTGTGTATTTTTTAGGAGTCTCTTTTTATAGAAATTTAAGATATATAAGTCTAAGATAGGAAAATAAATTTTCATTTGTTAAATTGCTTTCTTTGCTTTAGGATCAAACTGAGGATGCCGCATAGTGCAGCTGCCTGTATTATTTCTTTGCGTGCAGCAATGGAAGCTCTTGTGGTAGAAGTAACAAAAAATCCAGAAATCATCAGTGAGTTAGACCAAATTAACAAACAGATGCTGAATGTAATTTGCGAAGTCTCCAAACCCTTGGCTGCTGGAATTAACCTTGCAGTAGGTGGCAACATGAGGTTAGTTTCAAGCTGTGAGCTTAGAATCATAATGAAATGTAACAAAAAGGATTTAAAAATAAGATGGCACCTGTCTTTAGTTGTTGTTTTTTAATGTGAATTTTAAAATATGGTGATTATGGGACACCAGGTACATATACTGTATGGATAAAAGTATATCTTTTATAAAATAACAAGTATAGGTAATTTTTGACTGTTAAAACTAATCAAAATGCTATCTTAAAGACAAAGGCAGTTTTCTCACACTTGTAAATTACTTAGCTAAAGTAAGTGTTTCTTGGTATATATACACAATTGTATATTTGGAGGATTGCACTTATTCATCTTTGTAGATAAACACAAAGAATTTCAATTTTTACTCCTAGGTTTGGCGATGGACCTCGGCCACCTAAAATGGCTCGATATGACAGTGGAGGTGGCTACAGAGGAAGAAGTGGAGGTGGCTACAGGGGAGGCTACCAAGGTGGATATGGAGGCGGATATCGTGGTGGATATAATTCTAACCGTGGTACTTCTGGGGGAAGAGGATATTCAGGGGGGGCTGGAGGTGGATTTCGAGGTAGAGGAGGTTTTCAAGGTTCAGGTGGAGGATACCAAACTAGAGGAAACAGAGGTGGTGGATTTAGAAGAGGGTGGAGTGGTTACTGACAAAATGCTAGTGAGGATGTGTTGCACATTGAATCTAAAGCTGTAAAGGAGCTTAAAGGATTTCAGTCCTTCCTGGGTTCCGTGGTAAGCACCTGATCTCTGGAAAATAAGTTTAGGGTCAAGGTGTTGCCAATAGCCTGTTCTACTCTAAAGCAGCATTTTGGCTACATTCAAAGCATAGGCATCCTTAAATGTTAGTAATTCCAGAATAAAAGTATGCATGAACTTGTTTTATTCCATACATTTCTTTATTTGTAATACAGATCTCTTCCTGATTTAGGAGTTCATCATACTTTGGAATGTTAATTTCAAATTATATTTATATGCAGTATTCACATTGCTTTAATTTTGTATGTTTATTTTGATCCTAATGAAGTTGTTAATTTTTAAGGGATTAGTCCTAGATGTAGGCTTGAATTTTTGATTGTTAGTTGTATCATCAAAAACTGTATGAGTTAATTGATGCCTTTGGTACTAGGATTGCCAGTTAGGAGCTTAATGTTCTTTATCTGTTCAAATGTTTGTCACACACAGCAACTTCTAAAATAAAAATAGTACAAATCCAAAAATGTCATAAAATACAGATGATGTCATTTTTTGAAGTACCACGATAAGAACCCTGTGCCGGTTTCCCCAGAAAGCCAAAAGGGAAGGCAACAGGGAAGATCGTAAGTCACTGGGATGTGTCCCCCACACCTGTACGCCCTGCTCTTGCCCCTGTGCACTTATACTGACCCTTTGTACAGCCTGTCCGATCCAAGCAGCATCTCTTGCAGTCTTGTAGTTTCTAACCTGATGCCTTAACCACTACCACTAAACTGGCTTCATATTCTAATAGGCATGACTTGAAATATTTGTACGTTTTTGGAATATACACCTCCTGTTTAGTTACATTCTTGCCTAATTCCAGTCATTTGATGGTCAAGTTGCAGGCACTGTAATGATTAATTATATTTATTGGCTGTTCCCAGTAGGACAGAAAGAAAATGGGTCCCAATTGACAGGACATAATGTGAAAACTCATGGAATCAGTCCTGATTGAAAAGGTCCTTGCACAGATTATCAGAACTCTCCTATAGCCAGTGTGAGAATCCTCAGGAAAAATAGTACTGCTTTAAATCAATGTCGCTATGTGGACCAATTTTTTTTCTATCAGGAAAAAGTACTTGAGAAACATGTACTAATTGCTGTGTCTTTGAAAGTGTCCACCAGGATTCCAGATTGTTATTTAATGTGGTAGTACCGGTAGGTTGGACTAGAGAACCGATGCACCATTGGGGTGTTTCTCCTTTTGTTGGGGGGGGGGGGTGTTGGGAAGGGTGTCTGAAGAGTGCAAGAGGTGCAGTGCCAAGTCAGTGATGGTACCGGGGGTGGGGAGTGTAGGTCAGGAAGGATGTGACAGTGCCCAAGTTTCATGGGTCGGGGAAAGTGTGCAGGAGGGCTGCAAGAGGTGTGAATCGGAAGGCACGGGGCAGCACAAGTGAGGAAGAATGCATGGGGTGCACAAAAGCTGCTGCATGGATTGGGGGAGGCACACAGGGATAGCAAGCCAGGAAAGGTGTATGGAGTTCCTTTCTCCCTGTTCCTCCCTCCCTTCCCTACAGATAGGTGAATGGCTCCTGCTTGGTGTGTGTGTGTGTGTGTGTGAGGAACGAGGGGTTGCAAAACTAGCTGGGAAGGTCATGAAACATTGAAAATGAAGATCATGTGACCAGAGCAGCAGCCAGTAGCACTGAAGCAGCCACCAACTTCCCCAAATTTCATTTCCTCAAGAGTCATAGGTCCTGGATTTTGTTCACATTCTGTAATTTACCCTATTTGAGGTATCTTGCTCCAAAAACTGTTGCCTTATGATGTACCCTTTTAAAGGTTATGGTAAGAAGAGTTTTAGAAGTATATCGATATTGGGAAAAAGCTGGTTATACAGCAGTTCAGTGTGAAGTGGATGAGTTGAACTTCATTGATACAGCATATACCAATGGTATTTTCATAGAACAATCAACAGAACCTGTCAGATATCCCAAGAGTAGAAAGATATAAAAAAGACCAATGTGTTAGCTGATAGCACATACTTAATCTTGCCCTTAGGTATGAACCAACTGAGCCAAGCCCAAGCGGATGAGTTCAAATACCTAGGCTGTTCAATTTCTGTATCAATAACTTTCAAAACCACTAATGCACTTGAAGAAATTATGCTCAAGTGGCTTTCACCAGTTTATTAATGCTGCCTTTCAAATATGAGATTGGGCAAAAATACAAGTATTCAACAGCCACATTTCTGTGGAATGGAAATGTGGATAGGTTACCTATGAAACCTAAAAGTTGCATGATCAATTGTGGAAGCAGGACATGATAGATAAGGAATCAGATCATAGATGAGAACAATGCCTTCATTGATTTGGAAATGGATTTATCATGGTTCCTTGGATGACTGCTGAAAAAGCAACAGTTGCTTTGTTGGAAGCTAACAAAAAAATGCCCCTCCCCAAATATTCCTGAATCAACCAGATTTCAAGCAGACATTATGTACTAATGTCACAGGACTTCTAGCATCTGCTCAAGGCAGAAAACTTTGAAGGGATTTATTAGCCATGGCCAACACAGTTCCACTAATAATATCCTACAATTTATGAAGATGTCCTGTCTACACTAGAACACATGAATATATGAATGCACAATTTCTAGGAAACTGATCATTTTCAATGTCATCAGTTGTTTGAAAATGAACTAGATGCTGGGTTTTTATCTATTTTCATTTTTGCTAACCACTCTGAATGCTCATCTGAGCAGAAAACCAATGTATACATTAAATCTCTATCTACCTTTTTAATACTTCTCAGCCATGAGTTCTAATATGTATTCCAAAGGATAGTATATACCATCCATGTATTACATCATTCTGCAACTAGGGGCTCAATCACTTTTGCTATAAAGATAGAAAAAATAAATGTGGCATATAATTACATATATGGGAACATAAAATAGTGGCTATTTGAGGAAAATATTGCATTTTTCAGAGAATAGTTATCCCACTAAATATTGTGTCATCTATAAATCGGTTAAGCATCCTCTCTTCCTTCAAAATATTAAAAATCCCATTCAATTCCTCTCCAATTTGATAAAGAATGATGAGCATTTTTTAAGTCTGATTTCTGAGCCAGCCTCCTATCTACAATGGATATCCTAGTTTGTAATATAGGAGTCCTTATCGCAGCTTTACAAATTAGGACTATTTCTAAGGATGTAGTTTCTCCCTTGTTTTTTAAATTTAATATAATACTTAAGTTTTATGGAGACTGGTAAAAGAAAACTTCTATTTATCCTGGTATCTAATATTGCTAATTATAATGTAGTAAAAATAAAATTGATAAGCATAGTAGATTCAATGATGAATTGGTTTTTAACTTTTTCCTAAAGCCAATCTAACCTAATCTTTGAAAGATTACATTCCTAAATAACAATCTATATGAATATGTTGGAAGAGTACATATAGAATTCAATCCTTTGATTTATTAAATTACTGATACAGGAAGTTATTAGATAAAAATAAGTTTAAATGTATTCATACCACACTTTTCAGTTTTCTCTATCTATGAAATGTTTATGAAGCCACTGTTAACAATATTTATTATACAGCAATATACTTTTTTCTTGTGCTATAGGTCATAGTTAAACCATGAGAGCCTGCAGCTTCAGTTAACTATGCTGATGCCTTTAATGTCTTCCAGTGTATTTGCATTTATCTGAAGAGTCAGTTCCTGCATCAGTTTAGAAACAGAATCTTCTCCATCTCCTGCTGCAGCACATTCCATTGTTTCTTCTGCTGTGGTGCCCAGCTGTTCAGAAGGCTTCATAATTGTCACTCCGTATCCATTGTTACTATAAATATGATTGTTTTTCATCTTTAGTTTAGGAGCAGGGAGGACCTGTTAAGGAATTAACATTTTAATAATTTCAATCTTTTTCAACTAAGTTTTTAAACATGGACATTAGGCCCAGTACTCTACAATATCTTCATAAACAATTTAGATGGAATAGAAGAGAAACCTCCAAGGTCCCTTCCAACTCTATTTTGATTTTTGTGAACTAGGGGGGTGCTAAGGAAGAAAATAGGTACATTAAACCAGCTACCTTACACAGCTCGAAAATGTTGCCTTATTTGTTTTTCACATTAGCAATGTGTCTGAGGCAGAAAGAGAAACCATTTGAAAAACCCTCATTGAAATCTGCAAATGAAGTTTTAATAAAAGCAAATTAAAAGTTGAAACAATTGGCTGATTCTACTATATGAGCACCAGTTTATGAGTGACAATCCACTGTCAGCAATGATTTACCTTAATGTTAATTCCACCAAGACTACCCCGTGAAGAGTCACTCGTTCTGAAGTTATTGCAATGGTGAATTTTGTTATCCTCCAAGGTAGCCACACTTCCTGGATATAACTCAACACCAGCTCCCTGGGTATAAAAAAAATGTAACTAAATAAATCAGTCATAAAATGTCCATAATTCATGCTCTTTATCTTTCCTTATGTATTTAGTTCACCAAATAACTTTTTTGAGTTGGCTGAATCATACTTAAATCATACTATGTCATAATGATTTACGCACCACAATATACACAAACAACTCCTATTACCTTTAATGCTCTCAACCTATAGGTGATGAAAATCAATAGCAATTTCCAATCAAGATATGGTAACAAACTACATAATCCCTAATGTGTTTTATGTTGCTTAAAAAGCAAATTAAACCTCCAAGCCCACACCCAAATGTCTTATCTGCTATTAAGTGTTATGATTACAACTACTTTTATTTCTCCATACTCTCTTCTCCACAAAAAAATTAATTCCCCCTCATCATCATCTGACCAGTTGGGGCACTTGGAAACCAGCTCACACTTTTGATCAGTTGTAGCATCTTGCAGTTATATCAAGGGTGTCAAACTGACAGGACGTGGGCCAGATGCATCACACGCAGGTCACATCTACCCCAGCTCTGCGAAGGGGGAAAACATAACAAAACGTCACACGACACAGTGAGTTTGACACCCGTTGGTTATGATCATGATTTGCAAAACATGGCCACTGGGGAAGCTGGGTTCACTTAACAACCATGGATTTATTTAACAACTGCAATAAAAATGGTTATAAAATCCAACTTGACTTATAATTGGAGTGATTTATGATAGAAATTTCTGTCTCAATAGTGTTTGCAAGTCAAGGACTACCCATAATCTTTAAATATTTAGACTGAAAATGTTTTCAATTGCTATACATCCCCTATTATTAGTGACCAGTCAATAGCAAATCTATAACAAGGGTTTCTTTAAAGCATCTATTGCTTCTGCATCAAGAGCCAATTTTACGTCTTTCACCTCCCTTAACAGGAGTGGGTGAAATATAACTACTAAACATCTTTTAAATAATCAATTTCCAAAATCACCAAGATAAGAACATCTAAAACGATATTTCCCTATGCTGGGGTGTTGGCAAATCTTTCCTATAGGCTCTAACTGCTCTGCCCAAAAGTATGAACTCAATCACCATTCAATTATTTTTACTGCCTATTGTTCAAATCTATTTATTGGCAATATTGTTGATAAATAACTTTTTTGTTTTAAAAAAGGGATAAAAAATATGCTTCAGCCTAGAGGAAAAAGAAGCTGAAGATAAAGAAAAACTAGGAAAAAATGCTTAGTTCATAGTTTTTGCTGCCATCTAGTGGTGGGTAAAATATATAATTAAGGATAAAGTGACTTGCATTAGGAAACTGGAGGTCAGTCAAAAAATCAACATTTACATTAAACCAAATCTAGAAAAAAAAGTATCAGTTAAGACTGCCTTTGGAACCTCTCTTGCACCTTTTTTTAAATAAGTTTTTTATTTATTTTTTCATCTTTATATATCTCATGTCGTGAATGTTTGTTTTCTGGGATAGCACATCCATACACATAATCATAACATTTTTTTTACTAATTACA
>JANHFT010006249.1:249941-263882 GCA_032467955.1 Pseudoxenodon macrops | reverse complement strand
TTATTTCAAGAGAGACAAATTGTAGCCAATCGTGCAGAACAGTCCATGGTTTGAGAGCTGTGGTCAGTAGGAAGGGAAGCCAGTAATTGCTTTATCATAGCCTGCGCCATTATAGTGCTCAAGTTGCAGATAAGGCACAGTTGGGAAATGTGGCATCTTGTTTGATTCTTTTCGTAGTATGACAGCAGTACTGATGGGTGACATTACCACTACGGTATAAACAGCATATTCTGCCTTTACATGAAGGTTTCTTCTATGAACTCTGATATGGCATGAGAGGTCAAAGGTTCACTTATGTCTTTTATTAGATTTATAGCCCGCCTTTCTTCCAGAAACTCAAGGCAGCAGACATAGCACTCCCACCTCTACTTTACCCTCCCCTCAACAACTTTATGAAGCAGGTTGTGCTGAGGGAGGGCAACTAGTCAAAATCACTTAGTGAAGTTTTATCGTTGAGGATGAACTTTGAACAGAGTCTCCCTATTCTTAATCCATCACTTTAACCTCTATACTACCCCGGCTGTCTTGATGAAGGTGTTAATGTTTCTCAAAGTTTCTGAATTTGTAACTCTCATTCAAATGTACTCCATTTCTAGTCCCTTCCCTAGAGAAAAGCTGTAATATAAAAGATTGTTCTGTTAGCCTGCAGTGAGGACTGACTATTACTCTAGTTCAGGGTTGCCATGTTCTCCATTGAACTGCTGTAATTCTGCTTTGCTGTATTGTATTGAGTGTCAGACATTGCTAGAGGGAGCAGTGAGGAACAGACAAAGGCAGTGGTCTGTCTGGCTCCTCAGCTGGAAACCCTCATGCATTTTGGGAGTCATTTGGTAGAGAACATCCAAGCTGAACAACTTTCATATCTTGTGCCCAGTAAGTAGATTCTTGATTTGATTCAGAGTTGTATTTAAATATAAATTTGGCTGAACTCTGTCTCTTCTGGTGAAGATAAATCAGATAAATGTACTGCTCTATCAGTAAATGGAACAGTGATCCAGATATGCAAAATACTTAAAAGCAATTCACTTTTATAGTTACTAATTGGTAATCTGGTATTGATATTAGTATTTATGGAACTCAGAAACAGATTTAGTAATTTTGCCTTACAGCTTCTTTGCAAGATTGTTTTTCTATTACTATAGTTCAGAGTACTAATATTGTAATTGCATTTCTGGAGTAGAGCTGAGGACAGCATACCTAGTTTCTTTCCCATAATTTACCTCTCTTTTTAATTCTTACTCTAAAGAAGTGAAGGTCCCTAAATTTCTTGTTGACAGTTGAATGCTGATTTGTCCTGGTTAATCTAGATAAAATTCAGCACATTTGGCTACATTGGGTAGCCTCAGTAATTCCCTAGTGCTCCTTTCTGTTATAGTTGTGGCTGTTTCTTACTCTGTGGCTGTATCACTTGGTCCCAATAATGGGTACCAGTGCCTAGTTTGGAGGTACTCCTGGAGTCATCATTGTCTTTAGAAGGCAAGTTGGCTTCTTCTGCTAGGAGCACTTCTTCCCAGCTTCAGTTTGTATACACATACCAATTGTGCATGGGATGATTTAGCAACATTTGTTCAGATATTGGTAATCTCATATTTAAATGATAATAATGTGCTGCACATCAACCAGATGCTGCAGCTAATGCAGGATGTGTTGGCTGAATGGTTGAGTAGGGTACCTGAGTTGGACCTGTAGTTGAAGTAATTGCCCTGATATAAACCAGGGATACTGCACCTGGCTTGGGTTAATAGCTAAAAGGCCTTGAGCATTTTGTGATCAGGATAACAGTCAAATAATCTCTGCCATTATAGACATGGCTGTTCAGGAGGACAACCAAGAAGGTCCTTCTCCATGTATTGAGATCTGAGGGAATGCCTTCTGGTGTCTGTGACAGGAGAACCATTTGAACTTTAGATGACTTCTTCCTTCTTGCTTAGTGTAAGAGAATCAAAACAAGCTTAAGGTAGGATATAAGGTTTGGCAAAAAGATTGGAAGAAACAAACTCCTGGTTGGACAGCTAGTCTCAGCCAAAAGATTCAGTCCATAAGCAAGGCTGTAATAGTTGGAGCTCCCAATTTGCTAGCCCATTTTAAGTTGTATTGGGACGATTATATAGTTATGTTATTTTTAATCCCCAAATTACTTTATAAATGTGGGATATCATGGTGTTCCACTTACACAAATCTTTCCTCCTGTTTAAATTTGAAGGGAAAGAAGTAAATTAGGACTCCTTTTAGAAGTTATCCTTTTTGAATTGCAGATCTAGCAGGGTTGTTTTTTAAATTGTACTTCAGTTTCCCAACTTAAGGTAATAAACAAGCCCAGCCATGAAGAGTTAGGATACTTAGAATCACACTAGATTAGGAAATAATGGTTAGTGCTTATGTAATGCTTTTTTTGTTTTAAGGTAACATAGTGGTACAAGAGTGAAAATAACTTTAAACTGGATTGCAGTCTATTAATTGCTTTACTGTACACAGTATGTGTCTCTTGAACTGCATGGGAACTTATTTTTGTTTCCTGTGTTGAAAATAAACCACAGGCTTGCAGCCAAAGATTTAGCTTGTTTTTTTCCCCAATCTGTGAACTTTAGTTTTCTTCACTTCTTTAGGTTCTGACTATCCACCCACATATTCTCTCCCTCTTTGCCTGTTTCCTCTCTTTAGTCTTCTTCTGGCTTGATCTTCCAATCATTAGATCTTCCACTGGAGACCTCCTCCTCCTTCTTCTCCTCCTCCTCCTCCTCCTCCCTTCAATTGCTAGCACTAATCTTTCAGCTATACATTTGTTTCAATTGGGCTATAGCATAGTTGGGGGAGATAGAGGAACAGACAGACTTGAATGAATAATTTAAGAGACAATATTGGTGGAATTCCCAAGTGAGGAACAAATTAACCACACTTGGTATTCCAGCCTATACATTTATCCATGGTAAGTTGCACCTAGCTTTTCTATTTAAAAATGATGAGTCCTCTTTAACTAAAATTGTTGTTCTGTATTGTAGTGATAGACAATATGTATCTGTTAGAGTGTCATCTTAGCTGAAAAGTCAATTGTGTGCTTATATGTACATAATATGTACATAATTTGGAAGAAATCTGAGAACTATCTCTAACTGTACATTTTTTTCAGGAAATCCTTTGGAGACTTTGTTAAGATCTGGGAATAGCTTTAGTTATTTCACTGAGGTATTTGTGGAGCCCTGAGGGGACACTATTTTAGTTAGACTCACAAAGGCTTGATTTACACATTGCAAGTTTCAACTTGAGTGCTTAAGGGATCTTAAAAAAAAAAAAAAAAGGCCAGCAGTTGTTCAGCTCAGTTATATAAAGTTGCTGTACAGCTCTTGGTCTCTGCCCTGAACCTCCATTTCTTTTTCCTCCAAACCTCTCTCCCTTCATCCTCACACCACTGGTGCCTCCGAGACACCAAGAGACACTTGATAATACTAAGCATGGCTGAGAATTTATTTTCAGGACTAGAATGAGTGGGAAATTATTTAAGGAGAAGGAGGTGACTGTGTGGCATTTTGCTATACAAAATAGCTGCTATTTGTGGTCTTGGACAGACTTGTGACAGAGGGATTTATCACTAGTGCAGGCACTTCTAGCTCTCCCCTGGCATTTTTCATGTTACCTTTTATCTGCTCTTAATACTTTTGCACTTACGTTAAAGGGCTTGTGAAGATGTACTTTAAATAGAATGAACGTCCATGCCTTGGCCATTATTTTGTGCTATTTGCTAACAGTGGTGGTTTGCAAATCTACTGAAAAGTGACTAACTGAAAGCCATGATATATCAATTCAAACATCAGATCACATTGTAGTTAAATTTAATCATTTGATGGAATATTTACAGGAGCCGCAGTGATGATTCCTTCATTATAGTTAAGAGATTTATGCTGCTCTATGGCTGTAATAGTTTTGATTTGATAGTTAAAAGATTATATTTTCTTTGTCCAAACTCTCTGTTGATTATATCAAGTATAAATTAACATTTATGTGAGGACAGTGTTTACTAGTGTCTTCAAAACACTTTCTTACTGGTTTGCATATAAATCTAGAAAAGTTTCTAGGGCATAAATATTTTTTCTAGCCTGCTTATTTACACACTCCCATACCAGTCATTTGTATGTATTGGTACCCTAAATAGGAGAGGAATGAGGTCTTATAATTCTTTTTAGGTTTATAAAACATTCACTCACTGTTTGTAAGAGTTGTTATTTGTTAGAGATGAGTTGCTGTTGGTAGCATGAGAAGTAAGAAATTGAAAAATGCTTGTTTATGTAATTGGAACATAACACACTTAATACAAAGATGCTGAGTTGAATAGATTGGCTGTTTATGGGGAATGGAAGAAGATGAAAAATGTACTTCCTTGGTATTCTACTGAATTTTAAATAGTGAAGAAATCTTACTTAGAAGTCTGCAGTGTAAGCAGTAAAAGGCTTGGCTTGTGTTACTATGGCTTTTGTTATACCACAGTTCTAAAAGCTGAATTTTGCAATGAGCCCAATTTCTCTTTCAGTTTATCTTTACTGTGCATACTACAATACTATAAATAGAAGATGGAAATGTTTTAGGGAGGCCAGGATATGTCATAGTATGTATTATTTCAGCAATCCTGAAATCACCATGTAAGTATTTAAAACGATTATCTCTATGCCCAGAAATAGGCAGTATTCTTTTGTGACGAATGAAGGCAAATATAGGTGTCCCATGATAATGTTGCAAGATCCAATCTGGGTCAGTCACTGAAACCAGAAGTTTAGTCTTCAGAAGCTTTGCCGGAGCCTATCTTCAGGGAACATCTCTCTACCAAAATATGTGTTTTGGGCTATTCTTTGTTTCGTATTTATATGGTGCCTTCCTTTTGGTTCATTGGTGTGTTGGTGGCCAACGATTGACTGTTGTTTCCTTGTGCTGCCAAGTCCTTGGATCCTAAGTACTTGATAAACCTACATGACAACAATCTTAGTAGGTGCAAAATTGAATGTGTGTCCTTGTTCATTGCAATGTGAGGCTACCAATAAGTTTGGGTCTCCTTGTCTGACTGCTCACATGTGTTCTTGCAGTCTGGTGGTTTAGATTCCACTCTGTCTGTCCTACAAAGTCACAAGTGGAAATTCCTGCAGGGGATCTGGTAGGTTACATTAGAAATATCTCCCACTTCCAAGAGATCTTTGCAATGCATGATTTGTCCTTGTATGGCAACCTCTGGGTGGTGTGTGATGCCCACTTGCAGGTGTATTTTTTGTCTGGAAAACATGGGCTTTAATACAACCCTTCTTTTCCACTTTCAAGGGCTTCTGGAAAGCATGATGCTGATTCCCTAAAGGGGTTGGATGGAATTTTTAAAAACTTTTTTATTTTGGGAAGGTGGAATACATTCAGAAGAGGTACATGAAGGTTATATGCCCCTTCATACAGGAAGTCTTCAACCTATAACCAAAATTGGGACTGGAATTTTAGGCACTAAGTGATGCAGTCATAAAGTAAGATGTCATATGACCGTATTGCTTAGTGATAGCAATCCTGGCAATTCCCATTGTTATTGTTAAGTTATTTTTTCCAGTCATTAGCTGAAGACCCTTATTGGCTTGGTTTCTCCTAACCATAAGCCACAATAAGATAAGGAACTCCTTCTAACTCCACCCCACCCCACACTACATGTCTCTTTCCCCCTTTTTTTGCATTGCAAAGCCAACTGTGTGGCCCAGCAACCAGGCCAGCCATGCCTTGTCAGCAAGGAGATGGTGACAAATTTCAGCTAAGATAGTAATAAGTGGACTTTTGCGACGGGAAAGGAGGAAGAAGAAAGAAAAGAACTGTGATGAGTGAGTTGGAATAACAAAGACAAAGTATAAAGTATAAAACTGTCTTTTTTTCTGGAAGATAAAATTAATATAATATATCGATATAATAAAACTTTGACATAAAGCTGTGGAGTTGGTAAGAAGAGGAACAATTGGACTTATTGGATATAAAAAGGAAAAGAAGAGAAAGCACCCCTGCAATCTTAAGCGTGAGTGGGATGCCAATTTTGATCACATGACTTCAGGGGTGATACCACAGTGTAACTTCGGATATGGGTCGTAAGTCCATTCAGCACCATCCTACCTTTGAATGGTCGTTGAATGAATGAATAAGTCAAGGATTTCCTGTATTTTAGCCATTTATTTTTAGGTGTGTTTTTTTAAAAACCAGAACAACTGTGTGTCTGAAAATGGAAGCTGGGAATTCTGGGAGTGGAAGTCTACACATTTTAAAAGTTGCCAAAGTTGAGGAACAACTCAACTTTGAAGAGCAATTAAGGGCACCAGGTTAGAGACCAGGAGATTGTGAATTGCAATCCTGCCTTTGACACAAAGCCACTTAGGTGGCTTTGGGCCAGTCATTCTCTTTCAGATGTAGGAGGAAGGCAGTAGTAAACCACATCCGAAAATCTTGCCAAGAAAACTGCAGGGACCCATCCAGGCACAGTTGTCAGGAGCAAAAAAAAACAACACTTTTAACTTTAAAAATCCCAATGCCCTATTCTTCCTAGGAATGGCTTGGAAAGACTTTGAAGGCACATTTTTTTCTTCTCCTGTTTCAATTATGAATTATCTATGGACCGCAGATACACTGATTATTGTGCAGGGTTCCCTTCCAGTGGTGTTTGTTGTGCTAATAAAACACAGTGAGAAGAACAAAGGGATTTAAGCCCTTGTACAGAACCCTGGCAGTAAATAAAGTCACTACTTATCAAGTCAATCAGGAATAATGGGGCAGGGCAGCTCTGGCATCCTGCATGTTGCATTTGTGGGGAGGAAGTATAATCGCAGCAGCTTGTGACTGACCAATTACTTGTCTTCAGTTGAATGTCACTTAGATAAGTTTGCAATATATATGCATAATAACTTTTCTTTTTGCTGACGTTGTAATCTGATTACGATTTATTTGAACAGATTTGCAAGCAAATAGGAAGTAAAAAGGTATTACTGAGTTTTCTCAAAATGTTAACACAACATTTAGGTGAAAGGGAAGGAATTAGTAATTCAAATAGGTTTTTAAAACTGTATTGCATGCATTTTAATTCTAATTAGCTAATAGCTAATTAATTGTTTTAATGAGTTAATTAAATATTTGTATGTGTATATAACTGCATTGAGTTTTTGAATCAAATATAAGTGACGATACAAGTAGCGCAAATAATAAAGTTGATCAGTTTTGTTTCAACCGTTAAAGAAGTTACCGGTATGTATCCAAAAAAAGATGCAAACTAAAAAAAAACAAAATGTGTATATAAATTGTAAGCTTTTTAAACTAGTTAAGTAAACATAGCTTAGTTCTTGCTTAGTCTGCATATATCTGTTTCTGTTTGTTATCAGAAAGGATATAAAAATCCCGACAACAGGAAGGACATGAAAATCCTTACAACAGGAAATCTTGTGTACTGTTTGACTTCAAAGATTCACATAGCATTGCCAACACTACTCTTGACTTTCTCTCTAATCACAAGACTAGAAATCTTTCTGTGCTCAGTATTTTATTTCTTGTTTGTTTTATGCTTTCAGAAATTGTGGAATAGCTGACTAACCCTGCCTATTGATAGTCTCCCTTGAAAGTTAGGTGAAAATCCATTAAGGACATTGTCAAATGAGAAACCCTAAGAAAAATATTAAATAATATTTAATTTTTTTTCTTGAAGAAAGACATACTAAATAGTATAATAATACATCTTTAGCTAACATATGTTATTTTAAATTATTATTTGCAGTATAATTTGTTTTTGTAAATATACACATAGTCCTCTATTTACAACTACCGTATTTTTTGGAGTGTAAGATGCACCTTTTCCTCCCCTAACAGAGGGTGGAAATGTTGGTGCATTTTATACACCGAATACAGCAATTTTGTCCTCTGAAGCCCTGCCCCTGCATCCCATTTTTGCAAAAAATGGACCTGTTCTCCTATGCGCTACTTGGAGAGTCCAAGCATGGGTTTCTCATCATCTGATTGACCAATACTGAGTTGTAATTTCTTTGCCACACTTCCTCCTCCAGCCGATCCTCAGTTTTTTCAACTCAGTCTGCCTGATCAGATGTAAATTGAGTTGTTAACACAGTAATTAGATTTAATCAGTAAAAAAAAAAAAACTTCTATTCAGAGATCTGCTTAAATTGGAAGGAGAGGCCAGCATAGCAAACAACAGGCTAATTGCCTATTGCACCGGGAGCAGCATTGCGATCTTTGCTGGAACCGCCTGAGCCACATGGTGGCCTATTGCAGCAGCAAAGGAGCTGGGCAGGCAGCGCACGGGCACCAAGGCTGTTTTAAACGGGCCACGCCCTGGACAAAGTGACAGAGAAATGCGGGAGCACATTTCCAGATTGCCAGCAGGCTGCAGAACTCCGATTGAAGGGCAGCCTCTATATTAAGCAGATTGGTGGAAGCAGCCGCTGGGAAGGCTTCATTGTGCAGCAGCAAACCGGGATGCTGGTTCTGGCGTGAATCCAGGAGGGACGTTTTGTGACCATGTTGCCAGTCTTCATGTTTTCCTCTTGAGAAGAGCCTTGTTTCCACAGGCAAAGGAGGATTGCATATCTGGTTTGCATAGGGCGCAGTGAGTACTCTTGCCCCTTACTCTGGAGTTGAGATCCCGAGGTGGCTGTGTGAATTCCAATTAGGCACATCAGCGGTTCTTTAAAAAATGTCAGACTGCAGGAACTCTGTGAGTAGTAATTCAGCCAGATCATCCCTTAGCCAAGCCTAAGAAAGCTAAATTAGGGGGCAGGGGCCCTTTCACCAGATCTAAGATCAAAAACTTCTGCAGATGAAAAAGAGGCCCATCGAAGACAAAGAGCATTGTAAAAGCAATTTGCAAAGGTGCAAAAGCAGACACAAGTCTGGAATTAGGCCTTCAGTTCCATCAGCCACTTTTACCCCCACAGTGGCAGGCCTTCGGCCTCAGGAGAATCCAGGTCAAGGATTGTCTGTGGATTTAAGTAATACTATTACACAGATCATTGCGCAAGGTATTGAGGCAGCCCTCGTCCAAAGGGGTTTGTTAGGTCATTCTAGATCAGGAGTCCCACCCCATAACCTTAATAAAGGTTATTTTAGGGATGCTGATTCTCCATCTCCATCGGGGCATAGTGAGGCCTCGCCAGAGGAGGAAGGGAAATTGGGAGAATTTGATTTTTCTGAAGATGAAGGAAAGTTTCCAGATAAACCTTCATATTTGGGTCTTTTTAAGCCAGCCTTGTTTAGCACCTTATCTAAAGCTAAAATGACTGCTAACTTGGGCAGGACAGGCTCCATTGAGGGTGGTCCTATTGGACCTCAGGATCCTTGTGCTAACCTGTTTACTGAACAGGTTACATCACAGGAGGTGATTCCTTCACCCAAGTATTTCGTGGATGCGATTACTAAGCAGTGGGGTCAGCCTGGGTCTCTTCCTAACCCCAGTGGCATGGATAAGAAGTTATATTCAGGAGAGCAGGGGTTACAGGATTTGCTAGAAGTTCCATCAGTGAATGCTCCATTAGCCAGGTTGCTGTCATCAGCAGTCCTGCCTTCAGACACAGCAGAAGGGCTGAAAGCTGAGGATAAGAAGGTTGAGCTATTGTCCCACAAGACACACCAGGCAGCGGCATGGGTGATTAGATCAGCCACAGCCGCCTCCTTCTTTTCCCGGACCTTCCTGATGTGGTTGAGGCAAATGCAGGCTAGGGCTTCCCCTGCGGATATCCGTCTGCAACAAGATATTCGTAAATTGATAGCGGCGGCTGAGTATTCAGCAGATGCAACCATTAATGCCGCAAAATTCGCATCTAAAGCCTTAGTGTCAAATGTGACTTCCAGACGACTATTGTGGCTTCGCCAATGGCAAGCCGACATGAAATCAAAATGGAGGTTGGCTTCTGCTCCCTATAAAGGGCGGCAACATTTTGGTGAGGTTCTAGAAGCTATTCAAGTGGAAGGGAAGAACAAACGCAAAACGTTGCCTTAGGTGTACAGGAGATCAGAGAGAAGGTTCTCTTCATTTTACCGGAGGCAGTCCTTTCGCTCTTCAGAGGCGGGGTTCCCTGCCCAACAATATCAGAGGCAGTACTTCCACACCACCGATAGAGCACAGGACAGCTCGTCCTTTTGAGATCGCTCTCGCCAGGCACAGAATAGGAGGCCCTTTAGGGGGTCCAGTAACCAGCCTTTTCACCGCACAACTCGGGGTCCAGTATCCCGATTGCCGGCAGGTTACAAGCATTTGCGGACCAATGGCAGGACACAACTTCGGATGCTTGGGCACTTCAGACGGTGAGGCTTGGGCTCACCCTCAAATTTGCATCCAGTCCCCCTTGTCGTTTCATTCAATGTCCAACCCCCAGAAATACCACCAAAAGGGCCCTAGTGGTGGCCGGGATTCAGTACCTACAGGACATCAGGGCCATAGAGAGGGTGTGGTACGTTAGAGAGGACTGGGATTTTACTCAGTCCTCTTTCTGATTCCCAAGAGTTCGAGGTGTGTGTGTCAAAGGGCCATATTGAATCTGAAGGATCTCAATGTGCATATAACTTACAAAAGGTTCAAGATGCAGTCCCTACAGTCTATCCTGGGTTGAATCAGACAAGGAGATTACCTAACATCAATAGACCTCAAGGAGGCATATCTCCATGTACTTATCAGAACATCCCACAGGTTTCTCACGTTCGTGTATGCAGGCCACCATTAGCAATACAGGGCCCTCCCCTTTGGCCTGTCCTCGACCCCAAGAACATCCACCAAGCTGTTGGATGTGGTGGCAGCACACCTCAGATCCTTGCCAATTTGCCTGCAATGTTACCTGGACGACATGTTAATCTAGGCGTTGTCCTTGAAACAGGCGGAGCGGGATCTTCAGGTCACTGTCCAAACTCTTCAGGAGCACAGATTTTAAGTGAACTGGGAGAAAAGCCAGTGGGCACCGTCCAACAGGCTAACCCATGTAGGGGCTATGATCGACACTTTGTCATCGCAGGTGTTCCTGTCTCAGGACCAGCATAAGGGAGAGGGTGCAGCAGGTGCAGTCCTTAGAGCTAGTTCCCCTCCTGCTGCTTTCCTAGTTGTTAGGCAAGATGATATCATTCCTGGCCATAGTTCTATGGGCATGGTTGCATTCAAGGCTATTACAATGGCTGCTACTACCAAGCCAGAGAGCAGGCCTCAGCAGTTCTCAGTTCAGAATCAGGGTCCCCAAGCACGTTCTTCGATCACTGGAGTGGTGGGTATCACCGGCCATGGAGGAAGGCTCCCGGGAACCAAAACAACTAGTACTGATGTCGGATGCCAGCTTACTCAGTTGGGGGGGCCCACCTGAACACCAAGGTGACTCAAGGTCGTTTGTCGCCAGAGGACCTTCTCAACGACATCAATTGGCTGGAGTTGAGGGTTGCCCACCTGGCACTCTGCCAATTTTAATTGGACTTTTGGAGTCAGCATGTCCTCTTATTAACAGACAATGTAACCACAAAGGCGCATGTCAACAGACAAGGGGGCACTCATTCCAAGATATTGATGCAAGAGGCACGAGACTTATGTACCTGGGCGGAGACTCATCTGTGGTCCCTACCGGCAGATCACATTTTGGGGACATCCAACACCCAAGCGGACTGGCTGAGCAGAACAATGATTGACTAGTCCAAGTGGCAACTTCATCCAGACCTATTTCTCCAAATTTCAGACAGATTTGGACATCCAATGCTGTTCGCCAGCCCTCAGAACACCCAACTGCTGAGGTTCTTCTCCTGGTATTACACTCCAGCAACCGAGGGAACCAATGCCCTCCACTGCCAATGGCTGCCCGAGCTGTTGTACGCCTTTCCTCCAACACCCCCCATGCCGAGGGTCATCAGGAAGATCATAGAGGAAGAAGCGGAGGTGATTCTGGTAGCACCTCACTGGCCATGACATTCATGGTTCGCAGACCTAATGACATTATCAGTTTCCCATCTATGGACAATACCACGCCACAAACTCTCCCTTCGCCAAGGGGCCATGCAGCAACTGGACCTCCAGTGGCTCAAGTTGGTCATTTGGCACTTGAACGGAAGATCCTCGCCAAGGAACAATACTCGGGTGAGGTGATTATGACTATGTCCAATCACACTTGGCCAATAAAGAATTCTATTCTATTCTATGTTAGTATCCAGGAGACCTTCAACAATTAGAATTTATAATATCACCTGGATGTCCTTTTGTTGCTGGTTCGAGGCATGGAACTTCACTCCTACAGCAGCGTCAGTGCCGCAGGTCTTGGACTTTCTACAAGCATGCCTTGTCAAAGGTTTATCAACGAGTACCCTGAGACGACAGGTGGCAGCATTGGCCACCGTACTGCCAGGAGAAGGGGCACTCCCGCTTTCACAACACCCAAGGGTGCATAGTTTCGTGAGAGGGGTGTCCAATTTGGCGCCACCGACTGTACATAGATACCCTACATTGGACCTGTCGGTGGTCTTGCAGGCGCTCATGTCTTCCCTGTTTGAGCCTTTACGAACAACTAGCATCAAGCTTTTGACATTCAAGGTGGTGTTTCTGGTGGCTATCACATCTGCACGCAGGATTTCGGAGTTAGCCGCCCTTTCCATGCAACAGGATTTGAGCATCTTTTATCAGGATAGGGTGGTCCTCTGTTTGGACCCCACGTTTATTCCTAAAGTTAACACCTTGTTCCACAGGGTGCAGGAGATAATTCTTCCGGACTTCTGCCCAAATCCCACACATCCGCAGGAACGACGTTGGCATACCTTGATGTACGCAACGCTCTGCGTAGATACATTAAACGTACAGCGCATTTCAGATACTCGGAAGTGCTGTTTGTCTCATTCCAATCTACGTCTATGGGCAAGAAGGGCTCTCCATCTACCATCGATGCTGGCTGAAGGCATGTATAGCGATGGCCTATGAACACAGGCCCAGCCTGCACCAGACCGTTTCACTGCACACTCCATCAGAAGTGTGGCCACCATGGTGGCCTGGGCAACGCAAGCTTCAATTTTGGAGATCTGCAGAGCAGCCACCTGGACTTCACCTTCGCCGTTTGTAAAGAATTACAATCTTGATATATTCGCTTCGGCGGAGGTGGCTTTTGGGAGACAAGTGTTGCAACAGATCATTCCAGCCAAGGGGACCCTGGGCCAATCTGTTTCCCACCCTATGATGGTTTAGCTTGGGTATATCCCATACTTGGACTCTCCAAGCAGCGTACAGGAGGATGAACATTGGACTTATCTGAACATTTGTTCTATGTGTGCTATGGGAGAATCCAATCCCACCCTGGCTTGGCTATGGTCCAGGGTCCAGGAGGGTCCAGGTTGTTGTACTGGCTATGTCTTCTCCAGATCCAGTTATTCGTTGAAAAAACTGACGATCAGCCAGAGGAAGAGGTGTGGCCAAATAAATTGCAACTCAGTATTGGCCAAACAGACGATGAGAAACCCATGCTTGGACTCTCCCGCAGAGCACATAGAACAAATGTTCAGGTTAGTCCAACATTCATTTTTCTCAAAAGTGGGGTGCGTAGAGGGTTTGGAAGGCTTGCAGAGTGTTTCTGTGGGCTGGGGGAAGGCAAAAACCTCCCCGTTTTTGTGAAAAAAAGTTTTATGGCAGCTTTCCTCGAGCCTCCAGGAGGGCAAAAATGGCCTACCCTGGGCTCTGGAGGCCCTCCGGAGACCAGAAACAGGCCCATTTATGGACTTCCGGTAGGCCCGTTTTTCACCTTCACCAGGCTCCGGAGGCTTTCTTCGAGCCTCCGGGAGGGCGAAAATGGCCTCCCCGGGCTCTGGAGGCCTCCAGAGGCCAGAAACAAGCCCATTTCCGGACTTCCAGTACTTCCATTAGGCCCATTTTTCAACCTCCCAGAGCCTCTCCGCGGGCCCTGCACTTACCTTTCATCCAAAATGGGCCATGTGGAGAGGGGAGTG
>JANHFT010006249.1:220206-240963 GCA_032467955.1 Pseudoxenodon macrops | reverse complement strand
TGTGGTGTGCCACTTGTTTGGTGTGTGTGTGGGTTTGTTTTTTGCGTGGATATTTGTTGGTGATATCTTGTGTGGTTTTGTGAGTATGGGTCTGGTGTCACTCTTTATATATATATATATATATACACCCGAATACGCCAAAATATTTCTAACCTAAATGCCTGCAGAGGAAATACTTTTTCAAAATCATATTTAAGCTAGCAGGAAAAATGCAGCCTAGCCTTTCTGCTATTGAGAGGGCTGCACAACTGAACTAGAAAATCATACTTTTGATTAACCATAGAACTTTCTAAGTTTGGCTATCCATATGATTCTCTGTTTTCTTTATCAAAGAAAACCAGAATATTTTGTGAAAACCTAGGCAAGAGCACAAATTCAATATGAAAAGGTTAAATTTACAATATGGTAGTGTTAAGTGTTGTTTGTAACCACAGTGTATATTTTTTATTATAATTGTATAGTATGGACAGGTCAGTAATGCTTTTTTACTTTGCATCTGATTTTTATCTTTAGATTACATATAAGCAGTATCATAAGCATGAAAATAAATGAAGCTGACTCAAGGAGTACCATGATGTAATGGGCAGATTGTTGCGATAAACAAATTACATTGGGAGCTATGAAGAGATAAGTAAAACTAAATGTTTAAACTAAATGTCTTAACAATCTTCTTAATCATGAGGATTTTCAAACTTAACAACTGTAGTCATTCACACAATCTTTAGTAGTCACAGAATATAAATATAAAGAACTCCAAAAAGGAAGACTCCACCTTTTTAAAGCTATGTACCTCTGACAATAATCAATTTTTCCCTTTCCTATTGGAGATAATCTGTAATGTTATAAATGTTCAGGATAAACTATAGTATGGACAGAATATACATATTACCAACCTGATAAATATTCTGTATCAAAACGTTGTCTGATTTCACTTATTAATGGGCCCCTGTTGCCCTGCTGGGAAAGAATACAAACTCATCAACACATTAAACATTTCTATTTTTAGGTTGAGCAAACTTCACTTTTTCAATCTACTGTACTTTGGTTTTCTACTGTACTTCAAGTTCAAGTAATAAGTGCTAAGTAAGCGGTTTCTAAGCACTTGCAGCGCTCAGGAACTGTTCTGTTATTATAAACATTTCATGCATAGGGTGGATTGCTTCATTTGAGTCATTCTACTATTGTTACTACCAGAATTACAAGTCCTAGAGGACAGGACTATTACAACTCATTCTGTAAACTGGGTTCTGCAAGAGAAGGTCTAAATACATTCCTCTTATAAATAAGTTTGAATCTCTGCTTAAAAGTCAGTTTTAAGCCAAATTTTCTTAGGTTAGGTTCCTCAAAAAGGAATACATGGGGCCCACTGTTCTTTGCAAGAATGAGGTAACTTTTAAAGCACATCTGGGAAAGGAAGAGGGACACTCTGCACCAGCTTCACAAGATCAGATGGTCAACTGTCCCTATGAAGGAGCCTCTCTATATACTTGTGTACAATTGATCATTTCTGACCAGTATGGTCACAGGTTGTGGGAAGAGTTGTTCCTCAGCACAGTCTGTAGAAACCTGGACTAAATTATCTTCTCTGAAGATCTGCCTTACTAGACTCTAAAAAGAGGATGCTGTCTTCTTATCTCAGACATCTGGCAGTGGAAAAATTCTCTACTATATTTGAATTTTATTTTATTTTATTTATATCATGTCTTTCTGTTTTACCCATCTCCACAAATGAATTCATCTCCCTAGGAGAGGAAAATACGAAGAGTATTCTTTTCCACCTCTTGTGGTCTATCTTCCAGACTGCCTATCCTCAAGGGCACGCAGCTACTCACATCCGCCATGGTCCTGCTCACACCAAGATTAGGAATCGCAGCAAAGCGAGCGAGAAAAAGGGAAGAAACAAACGAACCAAAAGCAAAGGGCGCGTGACCCAGACTGAAGTAAGAATTGACAGCAGCCAGCGCTGGGCACCTTCGGCGACAACCGCCGCACGACAGGCGTTGCTGCCAGCCAATCCCCGTCCTTTCCTTCAGCAGCAGCCGTCCTCTTAAAAAAAAGAAAAAGAAAGTTTCCACCCTCTACTTCCGCATCCTTTCAAAGCGCGTCCAGCCCTTTTCCCTGCGCAATTCCGCTGTCTGCTAATTGGTTGCGTTGGCGTCTCCTCAGGGAATTGGCGTCTGACGCTCTGCAATTTGCGAAACAGGAGCCACCCAAGAATCAGGCCCTTTCGATCCGCCCCTTGCGTGGCGGGCTCTTTGATGGATGGCAGAGCAGTTTCGGGTTTCGAAAAGGTCGGCGCAAAGCCTTGCTACGTTGTCTATGAAAGAGATGAACACACGCTGGTGTAAAAGTAATGGCATGGTATGTTTTTTAATACATTTTTGTCCTGCCATGTCCTGCTTCATTCTGCTGCAAGTCTTCGATTCAGAAGATGGGATCCCGACCCTAAGCACAGGAGGTGGGTGGGTAAAACCATTTTGTAGCCTGGATTATCAAGAGGAGGGTGTCCCTAGTAGCACCCGCCAGCTTGTCGTGGAATCTAGGATTTAAGCATCACAATATAGTATGAAATCTCTTCAGCAGGATCTCAGCCCACAAAGAAAAAAGCAAGTTGAAGCACAGACTTGTTAATTAAAATGCGGTCTGTGACTCCCACGGAGTTTTGATCCAATCAGAACAGAGCTGGAAGGTACCTTGGAGGTCTTCTAGTCCAACCCCCTGCTCAAGCAGGAGACCCTATACCAGTGATGGCGAACCTTTTAGAGACCGAGGATCCAAACTGCAACCCAAAACCCACTTAATTAGTGTCAATGTGGCAATTTAACCTGAATAATGAGGTTTTACTACATAAATAATGATAAACAAGCTAGAGTTCATCTAATAGTTCTAAAAAAAACGTGATAAATGCACTTTTATGCCCCTTCATTTTTTTCTGCTTTTGAAATATTACATATAGTAACAATAAAAAAGAAAAACGTTTGTAATATCATTTCTCTTTCTCTCATTCTCTTTCCCTCCCTCCCTCTCTTTCCCCCTCTCTTTCCCTCCCTCTATCTCTGTTTCTCTTTTCCTCCCTCTCTTTCTCTTTTTTCCTCCTCCCTCTCTGTTTCTTTCCCCCTCTTTCTCTTTACTTCCATTTCTCTCTTCCCCCTCTCTCTCTTCCTCCCTCTGTTTCTCTCTCTCCCCCTCTCCCTCCCACCCTGGGGGGTGGGGAGGAGGAACCCCTGAACTTAATAAAAATTAAACATTAAGGGTTATAATTAAATGTGTCAGGGGATTGCAACAGAAATAAAATCACCCACGTTCAAGTATGAAGCACCAAACATTTTAAAGCTCTGCAGCAAAATTAAGTGTGCCAAGTTCACCCTCTGGGTTCCATTCTCCTAAACTTCTCCAAATTCAGCGTAATTCTTCAGGCATGAAATCTCACTTCTCAGACCAAAGGAAATTCATAATTTCTCCTCCCTCATATTTGAGCAAAAAACCTTAGATTTGACTTTGTAAAATATTTTTTTAATCCCCCAGCTAACTAGTAGATAACTTGAAATTGAGTTTCAAGTTACTTACTGCATTTCTTTAATTTCTTAGTGGCCTGTTTAAAGAAAAATCTGGTGTTCCTCCCCCAGCTCCAACCACATTTCCCATATTTTGCCCTTTGTCACATTTGTATCTTTCAGTCAGGATTCTTCCCAACAGCAGCGAGATGCACTTCACCAAGGAATTCCCAGTAGTTTTATTTCTCATTCTTTGCTTTTGTATTGTTATGGCATTTTTCCAACCATTCATCCAATGCTGCAAAGGCAGCCTTTGTGTTGTAAGTGTTGTAAGTCCTAACTGCCAACTTCCAGGTAGGTGGCCAACTCCCAAAATTTTTAAAAATGATCAACCACCCTATGGAATTGTGAGAGTTGAAGTCCAAACACCTAGAAATTTCTGTAATTCAGATATAGAAATTAAGATAACAATAATGCTAACATCTTTAGTTTTGCTTAATTTTAATAGACAATTGACATGTTAAAAAGTTGATATTGGCAATATGGATAGCAGCTGCTGCACTTTTACAATTTTTTAACTATATTAATTGGATTTTGAGTAGATTAAGCTTGTGTTTCAACAATATGTTATGAACACGGAAGAACAGCGCAATGTATTTTGGAGGTGCCAATCTTAAGTACACTCAGAGACTTCAAAATATAAAATCTATAATATCAGTCTTTTTTAAATGGGTTACTACTATTTTTGAAAGAAAATTCCAAACAATTTCATTGCATAGTTTTATACTGTATCTTTTATACTGTACCTCCTACAATTATATTCATGCACATTTCATAATTTGAGATTTAATTTTTTACTCTTACTTTTCATTATTTATTAGTATTTATCCAGAAAGGTTTAAACTTCTTCAAATATTACCATACAGATGTTTGTTCCATTACTTGTTGAACTTGACAATAGCTTGCTTAACTGCCCATCTTAGTTCAATTGCTTATACTGTTTTATCATCTGTTCTACTGAGATTTTGGGGTTTACTATACTATAATATTTATTCAGACACTCTTTTCCATAAATAAGGCTTCCATTTTTCGCCATAATGTAGACAGGTGTGATGTTATCTTAGGGGAACAAAGACTTAACTCCGTATATTCATTATATTTTGTAAGTCTTATAAATAACATTTGTTTATATTGATGTAAATACTTTATTTGTTCTGCACCTACTTCAGCCAATTTTTTTAAATGTCTGGAATTGTTTCTTATTTTAGAAAAAATATTATAATAAATCCCCCTCAAGTACAGCTGCAAAGGATTTTACTATGAAACATTTTAATGATTTTATTGTGAAAAATACGTCTTAATGATTTCACTCTTGATTAGTCTAATAGAGGAGTCAAAGGTAGAATAGAATAGAACAGAACAGTACAGACCTTATCTTACCATACCATACCATACCCTACCCTACCATACCTTACCTTATCTTACCTTGGAGGTCTTCTAGTCCAACCCCTCCTCAGGCAGGAGATCCTGTACCATTTCAGACAAAGGGTTGTCCAATCTTTTCTTAAACACTTCCAGTGTTGGTGCATTCACAACTTCTGGAGGGAAGTTGTTCTACTGGATTAATTGTTCTAACTATCAGTAAATTTCTTCTTAGTTCTAGATTGCGGCTCCTTGATTAGTTTACATCCATTGTTTCATGTCCTGCCCTCAAGTGCTTTGGAGAATAACTTGACTCCCTCTTTGTGGCAACCAGTTCCCAGTTTAAAAATATGTTGTTTTCTTTTAGACAACCATATTTTAGGATTAGACTGATTTTTTCCCCAGAATTTGGTATGTTAGGTTTTTAAAAGTATATATTCATAATATTTTGCCTTCTTTTCAAGTACTAATTGTTATTTATTGAAGGTAAAATAATTGTTATTATTGAAGGTAAAATAATCAAAAAAAAATGCAGTATTAATAAAGCTCTTTACATTTTCAGGTTTAAAAATATTCTCTGGATCAAAAATTACAGAAGAATCCTTGTAGTGGAATTCAGAAAAACACCAATCTTAATATAATGGAATTTTGTTAAGAAAATAAAATGTCAATGCATCAGCAAGAGAAACTATTGTCTTATAATGGGATACTGCTTCTTTTCCAACTATCAAGAGGGAACAATTCTCAGAGCAATAATATCACAATTACTACATTGCATGTGAAAAGAATGACATTTGACAATGGCACTAAATTGTTTAATGAGGTGTCCACTGGATCATTTTGCATATATGGTGAAGATATTGAAATTATTCACTGCAGCAATGCATCTGACTTCAGAACTGGAATACTTCACCCTTGCATTCTTTTGAAAAAGAAGAAAAAGAAAAAAATTAAATATATGCTATTGTTGTTTCATGACCATAATAAATTTGAACTGGTTCTGCAGTTTAAATTAGACTATGCAATCAAAGAACCTGTAAAATTATTGGCTGGTCCAACAATAATATGGCATTATGAAGGACAACTGTTACATATTTCTCTCCAAACTGGCACTGTTTTATGTGCCCCTATTCAGTTTTCTTCTGTCCAATGGGCTGGTCAAATTAAGGGTGAGGGTATAGTTGTTTTAGGAACCAGAGCTGCTAGTTTTCCAAGAGACAATAAGCAAAGTAATGTTAGGTCAGACCTGGCCATCTGGGGATATGAGTGTTTTGCATATGGAGTTGACAAACAAAAAGTACTATTGAATGCTAGTTTCTTGCCTCATGCTTATGGCAGTGTCGTGCGTTGTGTATATGTTTGCAAAACTGAAGTAAAAAGAAGCAAATTTAAGACATCACTGATTGCAGTTACTTGCAAAGGCCAATTGATTTTCTTTCAAGATGGTTGGCCTAAACACCTTCTGCAGCTTCCATATGAAAACCCTTTTTCAGTACAAATAGCTGCAGTGGATGGAGATCGCCAATTGGTGATTGTGACGTTTGCTTCTGGAGATGTATGTGCTATATGGAAACATAACTTGCAGGTATTGAACCGATGTTCTAAAACAATTTTTATTAGAATTGTAGAGATTCTGTCTCATTGTTTTTGTAAAATATTACATGTTTAGTTATTTCAGTCCGGATTTATGAAAGAAATGTGGATGTATGTACTGTTACTTTGCTTAAGTGTTGAACATTCAATCAAACAAAATCTGTTCCCTGCAGTTATGATATAGGACAGCCATTGTTTACATAGGAACTTAATGTGCATTATGGAGTTCTGACATATGAAGGTTTTCGTGGTACTTGTAGAAACAAAGCTTATTTTTTAAAATGAGTGATACAATTTTGACATAATTGATCATAATTTGATCATTTGATTCACTCCTTTTAATTTGATATCTGCTTTGTGTCTTAATTAAACCTAGCTGAACATACTTATTTATTGGTAATGGGCTCTATACAAGCTCACAGATAAAAAAAACTTGTTTTAGAGCTGCAAACTATCAATAAGTTATACACACACATATACAGGGGATAAGCCTAGGTTATTCCGGGCTTAAATAAAATTCTAACCAATTTATTATTTATTTTGAATAGATCTAAAATATAAGCCATGGGAAGGAGCATACTCTTTAAAAGAACAATTTAAATTAAATATAATATTCACAGTTAGTGCATGGTAGATTATGAAGTGCTTGTGTTCAATCTTGGATTTACAGATCATGTTCCGTGTAAATTGACATTATGACAGCAATTATGAGTAAAATTATTCTTTTTTTTCTTTACAAACTTCTATCATATAATTAACAAATCTGTGATATTATTCATACAATTAACATTAAAATTCAATACATTACATATATTCTAGTTCTAATCAGTCTAACCCTATATACATTTCTATTTCTTGTTCCTATTGTCAATCCATTGATAACAATTCTCCCACACCACATAGTATTCTGACTCATCCTTTCCATTTAATTCTAGAGTGAGCTGTCCATTTCTGTACGCTCGAATATTTTATGTATTACTAGTCCCTCTGGCATGGTACTGTCTTCCAGCATTGCGCGAAGGCAATCCTTGCCGCTGTTATTATGTGTAACATCAAGTATTTTGACCTTTTATTATAATTCGCCCTGATAATCCCAAAATAAATATTTCCGGTTTTAATTCTATTTGACATTTGGTTAATTCTTGAAGCCAATTTCGTATCTTTGTCCAAAATCTATTCGCTTCGGGGCATAATGTATTTTTCAGAGTAAAATTATTCTTGTGCAGTGCGATCTTGTAGTTGCTGTATCATGTATCTTAAGCTGCCTTTTCAGTAAGTACAACTAACATCTTTTAATAAATGCAAATAATGCCTATCACTGCAAACATTTCAGATAAAATGCTGTCTTACATATTTTAATCATGCGCTGTATGCATATAACTAATTTTTAAAAATCATTACAATTCTGATGTTTTAGGTGGCTTCTTGCTGGAAGAATGTGAAATCTGTTCTGGTAGATGATTTTGCTGGTATTGGAATTGAGCAAATCTTAGTTTTTTTTAAGAGTGACTCTATTTCAGAATCATTAAAGGCATTTCAAATAACAGATTTTGGAAATATTAATTATAAGGTGAGATATGCTGTAAATAATTGGGAAATGTTTATTTAAAAAGAATTATGCCGATTATTGCTTTAATATTTAATGTTTTTATTTAATATTTAAGTTCATATTTCAGTACAGATTGTAGCATTGCATACAGGATTTCAATGAACATATTGATTCAAATTACTGACTTTGGACATGTCAATATCTTACAAATCAAAACTTTGACTCACTTAATTAGTTACAAAGCAGACAAAAGCCTTCCTATGTAAGGTTTAACATGGTTTATTATTCCAGTACAAAGTACTTCTAAGCATTGGGCTTTTAGATTTCGGTCACCATCTCCAGTACAACTACAAGTAGTTCAAAGCTTCCATTTGTGTTTATTTCAGGTTCTCATATTATTTCAGTAGCATAGTGAAATAAACCACATATAAATTATAGTGGAATGGATCACACATGTTAAGTTAAAACTAACAAAATACATTATGGCACCTTATGGTACAGTGTATAAACATAGCCTGTGTTTAATCTTAACTATGACCTATTGAATAGTATAAAGTCAATTCTGCAATTTATGCATGAGATTATGATTTATTTCATCTAATTCTAAAAATTAGGGTTTGAATGACATACTTTGTTTTTTGTTTCTAAAAGACAAGATTGGATTTATTTCATGTAGATATATAGATGGTAACACATAAGTCCCAAGATGCACTGTGTTTAGTTTTTTAGCATTATGATCAAACTTGGCCACCATATATGCCTCATTTTCAAACTTTTAAATTACTTTACTGTCTTAGTGGTGTGATTAGCATCTTTAGAATATTTTTTAAAATTGTGATTTCCCCCCCACCCCATCTAATCTATGTTACATCAAATATCAGACTGCAACTTCATGCAGCATATTTTAAACAGTTAGGAAATATATATATATATATATATATAAAAGCTGTATCTGTTGTAGAGGTGGGTGGGTACACACACAGCAGTGTCAGTCTCTTCTGCTGCCTGACCAGAAGGAGTGTGATTAGTTTCAGTTTTTCTATGGAAAGATCTTAAATATATGTTTATATTCTTGTAATGTTCTTCACTTCACAGTGTTCTGTAAATATTGTTTAATTAGCATGTGCATTGCTTTTTCTTAGAGTAATATAAACCATGAAAATGACTGTTTTGCTGAAGAGATACAAGAGAATCGCCTTCTTACTATCAAAGCACTTGAAGCACGATTACAGGTTGATGTGTAGCATCTTTTTCTTGGATATGCATTTTGTTTCATTTAATGAAACCTGTATTTTGACATGCTTTCAGTCCATCTACTATGTAGGTATCATTACAGGCAGAACATTAACAACTATTCACAATTATAAGAATGAATGAATGAATGAATATATATATATTCCATATATATATGGAAGTCTAGTAGTCAAATTTCTTAAATACCGTGTTTCCCCAAAAATATGACATTTCCTGAAAATAAGGCCAAGCCTGCTTTTTGGGGTGGGTGTAAATATACGCCCTCCCCCGAAAATAAACCTCATGTAGGGGTGGGCGTGTCCAGCATAGGAGACAGCCCTTCCTTTCTCCGGTTAGCTAGGGGCAACTGGGCCCCTTAAACCGGACCCGCAGATCAGCTGAGCTGATCTGGAGCTGTCTCTCTGTTCTCTCCTCCCCCAGTGTTTTTGGTGCTCACCTGCCTCCCATCCATCCCCCTTGACTGCAAACTCCCGCCCCACTCGCAATAGAGCAGCTGCCTGCCACCTCTTGCCATGCAGTGCCCACCCAGCGGACAACCCCCCCCTCCGGCCAGGCAGAGCACCATTCACCAACCGAGCGGTAAGAGGCCGGTCGGGCCAGCTGCCTGTTGCTGAGTCTTCTGGCAGTCAGGGCAGAGTCTTCCAGCAGCAACCGCTCTGGAAGTGCACACCAGCAAGCGGCTGGCTCGACCGGCCTCTTCTCCACTTCCAGCAGCCGGGGTTAACATCTTGCAGTCCACCCGGCCCCATCTGCCACCCCCAAATTGCATTGCTAAAGGCTAATACATGCCTGGCGAGGGGGGAGAAGAGACGGCAAGGGGAGCCACATTTCGCTCCACGCATCTCGTTTCTCCCCTGCCCCACCTTCCATCCCTCTCGATAAAGAGACAGTGGGGAAGGGAAGCAGCCAAGTTGTTGTTGCCATTGGGGTGAGATGTGCTAGGCCACGAGACGCATGCCTTACTGTTCCAGCTCCATTGAGTTCCTCGCCGTTGTGTCCAGGGAAACACGTCGTAAAATTTTTTTTCTCGCGAGTTCAAGACGTTTGATTGAATTCGTGAGAAGTTTTCTTTTGCAACGTGCTTCCCTGGACATAATGGTGCTACTGTACAAGTGTCAGGTAGGATGCACGTCTCGCGGTGGGGCGCAATTTGGGGGTGACAACTGGGAGGAGATGGGGCAGGGTGTGGCGGGACACGAGACGCTCATCTTACCAGTGTCTGGCTTCTCTCCGCTTCTCTTTCAGCCAGGCTTTGCAAAAAAAACTTATTCAATGTAAAGCAAAACTTTATGCACTCACGAAAAGCTTTTCTTTACATTTGCAAGGAGTTTCATTGCAAAGCCTGCCCGAAAGAGAGAAGCGGAGAGAAGCCAGACACTGGTAAGATGAGTGTCTTGCATCAGGCCATGCCACACCTCATCCCCTCTTCCACCTGTCACCCCCAAATTGCGCCCCACTGTGAGACGCGTATCCTACCTGACACTTGTACGGTAGCACCATCACGTTCCTTGCCGTTGTGTCCAGGGAAGCACATTGCAAAAGAAAACCTTGTGAGTTCAATCAAACTTCTTGAACTCGCGGGTCGGATTTAAGGGGCCCAGCTGCCACTAGCTGACCGGGGAAGGGATGGGCTGCCTCCTATGCTGGCCATATCCACCCCTTCATTAGGGCTTATTTTCAGGGGAGGGCGTATATTTACGCCCACCCCAAAAATCATGCTTGGCCTTATTTTCAGGACATGTCATATTTTCGGGAAAACACGGTACCTTTTCAAACATAACATTGAAATTGTCTCCACTTTGAGTCGCCCACAGTCCATGCCTGCACTGAGCCAATTGAATGTATGTAGTCTGGGATGAAACGGCTGAAAAATCAGCATATATTAGATGCAGGCAGATGCAGGACAACGTAGTTCCTGTTTCTGATGCCCAGCAGTCAGTTTTATTTACAGATTTACTTAGTTACTTTCTTCTGGGTGGGAATTTTGTTCCTGTTGTCCATTTGTAACAGTTTGAATATCCATATTACATTCTAATGAAACATATACTTTCTATTCTCTCTATTTTATTAGCTTTAGGAATAGTTTGAAGGAATTTGTGAATAATCCATTGGTTGCTCTTGAGAAATATGTTTGTTAACAGGTGAAATATAACTAAAGTCACAGGATACTTGGAAGGTAGGTACCTTGTATAGTTGTGAAGGGAGAATCTTTCAAGGGTGAATGAAATATGGATCATAAATTGAAGGGAGAGGGAATTCTTGGTTTGAGTCATGAGAGTCAGGCAGTCATGGGATTCATTTTCCTTAAAGAGATCACAGGGAGCAACATTTAAAAAAATGCTGCTTACTGAAACAGAAATCTGTTCCTTTCATGAAATTACCACCATAATGCAAAAATTAGCAAATAAATCTGGCATAAATAATGTCCATCTCTTTGGCAGGAGTTTAAGCTGCAATTTGTTTAACATATCATGAATAAAGTTTATTATGAGGAATCTGCAAAAGTATAGATCAGTGATGCCGAACCTTTTCAGCACCGAGTGCTGAAAACGGAGCGTGTGCTTGTCTGGATCGCAACCCGGAAGAGGAGCTGCCCAGAGCACATGCACGCGCCCAAAAATGAACTTCCGGTTACCGGTGCACGCATGTGTGCCAGCCAGTTGGTCTTCCAGGTTTCTGGCATGCGTACGCACGTGCCGATCAGCTGCCCGATGCACATGCTCCCACAGGAAAACAGAAGACCAACTCTTCCAGTTTCCGGCACTGCTACCCGCACGAAGGCCAGTTGATCGTCACCCGCACATGCATGCCACTTTGGACACACGTGCCATAGGTTAGCCATCATGGGTATAGATGTAGCTTTTACGTGCTGCTGTATATATTGCAAAGTATGGAACTATTGCATTAATATGTTTGACTATATGAGTTCTGTGAATCTGAATATCATCCTCTTCTCTTCCATAACTACCTGTATGACTTGGCAGTGATGCAGAATCTAGATGCAGTTTCATGTATGCAGCTGTATGCATTGCAGTATACAGTATACATCAATTGAAATGTAATCTTCAAATCTTTGAAATAGGTTCTTGAAACTTACCCACTCTGCCAGTAGAGATCTTAATAATGACAAAATATTCCTGATCCAGGCTGACTGTAATGATTAATAACCACATTCCTCAGGTTGTAGACAAGTGCTGCAGCATTTCATTATACTTCTCATACTTTGCTCTAGCTGCTTGGAACCAGCACCAAATATAGTGATAGAAAGACAGTTACATTCTTCCTTGCAAGCAGCCTACAAAAGTAAAAAATGTATTTTAAGAGAGAGAGAGAGATTGAATAGATTTAAGGAAAAAGAAATCCTTATCCAACACTGGCCTTTCTCTTCTCACATCTTAAGATTGTAGAAAAACCAAATGAACTGATAACAAGTTATCAATATATATATAGTAAAAAACTCTGGTGTTGATATAAACATTAGAATGCCACTGTGAATGCATGCACAACTTGTTCAGCTTGAGAACAAAATATTTAGAAAATGTGTGGAGTTTTTGTGTGTAAATTACAACTGAATAAGGCAGGCACACAACATTTAGCAGTAAATAAAAACACCAAGTTATCTCCTGTTACACTCCTGCAAACTAAACTAAAATATTTTTTCCTGGTGGGATGGGAGAAAGTAATTTCTTTTATCTCTAGCTGCTCTTCGCCAGTCCTCAAGTTCTCCTCAGAAACAGATTTTCAGATTGCTTAGGGCAGTGCTTCTCATACCTGGGTAAATTTAAACCAGAGTGGTAAAAAGTGGGTTTTTTTTTTATAAGAACACACAAACGCATTATCTGATCACAATAAGAGACATTTAAATAAGGATTGGTAATGAAGGAAAAACTTTGGGGAGCACTGGCTTAGGGGAATCGCACGAGAAGGTCCCATTATTTTGGCACCCCCACCCCTTCCTCATGACATTGCTCAAAAAGGTTTTGAGAAAGTTAATTAGTAAACTTTAAAATTTATTCAGTATGTGTATTCATACATATATCTGCTGCTTTTTGCCCATGACATAGGGTTCAGAGTGATTCACAACATCTTTTCTTCAATTGAGTGTACAGCAAGACGGAACAAATCCTTTGAAAGAGATGCCTTGAAACATATGGAAGAAAAATGAAGTGGGGTGGATGTGCATGAGCATGAGCATATTTTTGATGCAACTATGCAAATATGGGGAAACATTGCTGCTTTAATGTTTTTAAAAAGCCATGCTTTGGATTCTGGCCAATTTAGCTTCAGATTATTCAAATCATTCTATATTATTTCAGAATGGAGGTAAAAGCTAGTATCCTTAAAAACTAGCTTAAGTCGGAAGAAATAATTCAATATAGGTGAGTATGCATTTAAATAGATTAAGTGCTCCAAATCATGCTTGAATGGGAATCAGAGGGAACTTAATGAGTGTTCAGATATGGTGATCAACGTGTGTTCTATTGGTCCCTGCTACTGGGTTTAGAATCATGGGTTATATATTTGGCAGTGTAACATTGCAACAAAAATGTTCATCTGAAGCAGCAGCTTGAAATACTTAAAGCATGTGTGAGGACGGGTAGCATTACAGGAGCGATGTCATTCACTTTAAGTAAATACAGTATTAGAAACAAAGAATTTCTAAAAATTGCTTGCTAATTTTGTCCTGTTCTGTAGGCCTTCTCTAGATCACAATGTCAGTTGGCCACATTCCACTACACTCCAAGTACTACTCACAACATATTTGTTATCATTTTAACATTTTACTTATAGACGTGGATTGCTATATAACTATCCCAGGAGACAAAGGTTAGTGATTCCATTACTTTTCCAGATCTCCGTTTCTATCCACATTTACGTTTGGTTCTGTGCTCATTCAGTAGTTGAAGATAATAAGTAATTCATAGCTCTTCCAAGGACATTCTTTGATCTCATCCACTCTTCTTATCCATTGTTTCCCACTTCCTTCAGTCTTGCTAAACATACTGTAATCCTTTTCTCTGGTACATTATCTGGAACATTATCTGCTTGCATTAGGTGTCTAAAGTAGGAAGTTTTGTTTACTAAGCAAACAAGAAAAAATTGGCCTTGATTTGGCCCAGGGCTCACAAATTGGCCCTTCCTGAAGCCCCTAATACATATAGTTATTGTCTTCAAATTTGTAATTTGACAGCATCTGTCTTATTTCAAGGGTTTTTTATTTTTAGTGGCCAGCTTTCCCAGCCATATATTACTGAGAAAATATTGAATTAAGCATTTGGTTTTTAATGACATGGAAATAGTCTTACCCTTTATGATCCTAAGTACCGGTATGTCATTGCTTTCCTTCCAAGGCTTAATTTCTTGATTAAGTTCTCCATTGTTCTCTAGTTATAATTGTTGTTAAACCCAAGAAAACAAAACTATCTTCCATTTCCTTTTCTTCTCTATCAAGTAAGGAAAGATATTATTTTTTAGTTTTTAATATTGTGCTTAATGTTTATTTTTCACTTTCCAGTTTGACTTCATAACAAGCTCTTCTTAGCCTTTACTCTTGGCTTGAAAAGTGCTGTTGTCTGCATATCTCACATGGTTAGAGTTTTCACCTCCACTTTTCTTTTGATGTCATCTCTTCCAGTCCTATAATTCTTAACCGTGTTCATTCCAGAGGTAAACAGGCATCAGGACAACCCTATCTCCTTTCCTTACCCGGAACTTCAGTTTCTCTATTGGTTCCGACAAATCATAAAGGCTTGTCCAGACAAGTCCGGTAATGCCTTTGTAGACTAACAGATTTTATTAAAAGGTACAGGTTCTCATGAACTACATAAAAAATTATGTCTTTTCAGAAAATATGTTGGTCTGAAAAATTGCTTCCAAACTCCTCCTTGGTTGTTAGCTACCACAGATTAATATGGTCCTCCTCCTACAATGTCCCCAAAGCAGCAGCAGTTATGAATAGTTTTGGCACTCAATTTTCCTATTATGGAGTTTGTATGAGAAAGAGATAGCAAAGAATTAAAAACTCTTGGCAGAATTAGGACTGGCATGTTAAAAGAAACACCGATGAAATAAATATTTATTCAAATAGTAACTGAGAAAATCAAACAAACTTCAATTACTTCCAGAATTCCATTCTCTCCTTTTCACAGAAAATTGGCACAGTGAGTAGCAGTTTGTGAGGAATGATTAGAGAAGAAGAAAAGTCAGGTCTAAGCTGACTGAAGAGAGCCAGTTTGGTGTAGTGATTAGAAATGGGGAGGCCATAAGCTGCAGTCCTGCCTTAGACCCAAAGCCAGCTGAGTGACCTTGGGCCAGTCACTCTCTCTCATCCCTAGGAAGAAGGCAAAGGCAAATCACTTCTGAAATGCGGCCAATAAAACTGTGTGCATTTGGCCATACAGTTGCCAGACGTCAACCCTGATTTACAAGTACCCCTACAGTTGCACTACCACCACCCCCAAAACACACAAAAAGCACTGCCTGAAAGTTGATGAAGGTTGACACTTGCCAGTACTTGTGTTTTGAACTCATGTAAAGTTGCATCAAAGTCCTGCTGCTGCTATCCCATTCCACTAGGGATGCTTTGAGGTTGCATTTTCTTGTTTATGGATAATAGGAAGAGGAAAATAAAAGCAGGGGTGAAATTCAGCCGATTCGGACAGGTTCTATAGAACTGGTGGCGGCAATTATGCACAGTTCAGAGAACCAGTAAATGACTGGCCCCTCCACTCCCACTCACTCCTTCTCTTCTCCTTCTTGGGCTCATGCACACAGAGCAAACATGAGAAGGAGGCAAGAAGCAGCTAGGTTGAACACTAGAAGACTTGGCTGAACTTTTCTGTCAGTTCTGTGGGTGTGGCTTGGTGGGGTGGTGCAGCCCCACCTTGCTGTGAGTGATGTCAACTTGGCCATGCCCACTCAGTCACATCACCCGCCCACCAAGCCACACCCACAGAACCAGTAGGGGGAAAATTTGAAAGTCACCCTTGAATAAAAGCCTCCATAGGTAGTTCTCACTTAACGATCACAATTGGGATCGGCAACTCTTGTGAAGTGACACAGTTGTTAAACAAAATATCATGTGACTATGTTGGACTCATGGCCTCACTTCTGCTGTAGTCATTAAGTAAATCGCCCCCAGCCATTAAAAATAATGTCACATGATTGCAACTTGTAGTTTTTCTGCTGACTTTTCCATTGACTCTACTTGTTTTGAAGCCTACTTCATTACTTGTGAAGTGTGCAAATAGTGATCACATAACCGTAGAATGCTGTGACAGTCATAAATGCCCATTGGTTGCGAATCCCACATGGCTGCAGGGACTTTGTGACAGTCATAAGTGTGAGGACCGGTTGCAAAATTACTTTTACAGCACCACCATAATTTTGAATGGTTGCTAAACAGGGAAGTAAATTCTAACTGTATAGAGAACTGCACTCTCCAGTCCGTCCAAGTGGTCAGCCTCAGAGACACAGGACTGACCGCTAGATGGGCTGGAGAGCAAGTGGCTTCATCTCCTGCATTGCAGTTTTAAAGGTCAGCTGTTGCATCTCTAAAAATATTTTAAACTTCAACCGGTAGTTGATAAATTTGGCCCACATAGTCAGATAATCTGGGCTGTTGCTTAAGTACTTTGCATTTAAGCATTTAAAGTTGTTTCATTAACTTGTTCAGTACATTTACAGAAATCTGGCTTTTGTTATTTCCCACAACCCCAATGATGGAGTTGACCCTTCCACTTAAGTTTGCTCTGCTTCAGGACTGGATAGATCCTGCCCAGATATCAGCTTGCTACTCATTTTAAATGCAGTGTTTTTTGTTTTTGCAAGAGTCACTATCCCATAATGTTCTGCTGAGTAGTGAAAAAGTGATCATGAGATAGTTTTGCATCTTATATACATCCTAACTTAAAGGTTAGGCTGTGAATGTGCCTGTTTATCTTTCAAATGAATCTAGAATGTTCTGTTTTGGAAGTGTCTGCTAAAGACAGGATACTTAAAAGATGTTGTTTGCATCAGTCTAAATGCCACAAATTGTTTAATAAAGTGACTTCATTTATTGTTAAAATATAATCATTATGACCAATTAATTAAAAAAGAGAGAGCTTTGCTAGCATTTTTGATAATCCGTAGTTGCCAGTGTAGGATTTATAGTATCTTCCACTATATCTACATCCAGAGGCAGATGCTCCTAAAATTACATTTCTTGGTAAACTGTTTCAGTTGCTTCTGATAGAATGGTAGTATTCATTATGTGGTACATGAATTGTGTTGTGCAATCTGTTGAACATTGCCTTGTGGTTTGTGGCCTGCATAATGAATATATTCATGGTTTGGGAAGAAAGAGGAAGCTGAAATGAAGAGGTCCTAACTGGGAAGTAAAGCAGATGGCTAGAATGCAGATGCTTCCAGGTAAAACATTCTTTGCCTGTCATGAAAGTGATCCTAAGTATCAGGATTGCAGAATGATCTGTCCTGGACATACTACAGAGCAAATATTGTTGATTTCTCAGTAACATCCCAGGAAATAGAAAGCTGCTGAACATGGATCCCAAACATATGGCTAGGGTGAGGAGAAAGACTGGGATCCTGTAAGAAAGCTGCCAGAGTCAAAAACAGGGAACATATTGGCATGGAAAATAAGATACCCAAAGCTGCAAAAGAGTCTGCATTAGGAATCTTTTTTGGAAGAGACCCCTAAAATGGATCAGTGACTCAACACTCTCTTCTGATAGTGGGTAGTCCAAAGAAATGGCCGGAGTAAATTTTTCATTACGGTAAGTTTCATCTTAAAGTAAACATGTTTTAGGGCCGTTGAGGTAACAGACGTAATAGGATGAGCTGTTGTGACATTGCTCATTCCAGAAGGAAAGATCATCCTAACTTTGAAGCTGGTTCTCAGAGACTGCTGGCACATAAGGTTTACATCTAGTCCGCCTTTTTTTGGTCTTTGTTTGGAACAAGACCCAGTTCTGTTTTATTTGTGGTTCTATATGGTTTTCTGCTTGCAAAAATATTAGTCCTGGACAAGCTATTCTGCAGCTGGATGTGTATTCACATTTTTAATTGTTTTGCATTATTCTTTAATTGCTGGTTACGTTTCTCAATCCCCCCACTTACATTTTGTTCTCGAGGGTAGCAGCAAAGATTACAGTGATGCTTTAGCTGCAATTTTAAGTACGTTTAATCATGTAAATTAAATGGAGCTTCTTATAATACATATGTGTAATTTAAGTATTTGTTTAGAAACTTAAGAAGTACAACTGGGATAAAAACTAGACATTCTACCTCATTCCCTATGTCTAAACTGATTTTGCTTAAACTTTAAAGCACATAACACAAGGTAGCAATTTTTGAAATGTTTTTAAAACTGTTAGGTGTTTATTTAGATGGACACATGTTTTTCTTGCCTTGGAAATGGCCTGCTGACTTTGGAATCTGAATTAATACTTCCATGCCAAGAGGTAGCTTCCTCTCTCCTTCCCTTCCCTGCAGTGTTCCTTGGGAGTTCAGATCTCCTTTGATTTAGGATATTTGAGTTCAGGAGTAGGGATTGGTACTGTTTTGCAATGTGGACATGTGGACATTTATTTGAGTTATGGAGGACAATGATCCATACTTTCCATGGTGTTCTGCAGCCCAGTTGCCCATTGGGATTTCTACAGAGAGATTGTTTTTTAGCTGCAGCTGTGGTATTCTAAAAAACAGAGGAAAATAAACCACACCAAAGAAGCAAAGTAAAATAACAGGACAAGATGTGCTTTGTCAGATGTTTCGACACTGGGCCAGTGAACAGATGTAGCAGATCTACTAAAAGTATGAAGTTGGCAGTCCTCCTGGTGACCATTCCCACCTGCAAAGATGAAGGATGTATCTTTTTCAAGATCATTGTTCAAAGTAACTACATGGAATTTCTCCTTTAACTTTGCAGACCCTTTTGCTATCTTGAATATTTTGTCTTAGTAAAGGTAGCTTTAATTGAGATGTGAAGGGTTGGCATAAACCGTCCATCTGAAATGGCTACTTCTTGAAGTAGGTATAATTTTTGAGGAAAGTGGGAACAAGCTAGAAGTTGTGTTTGAGATATCAATCTTCGCATAAGTTTTTTCTTCTTAAATGTTAACCTCTGAAGCATCTGGGGAGCTCCACAAATCCAGTGTCCTCCATCTTTCTCCATTAATGATGCTCCTAGCTAGAATTCACCCTTGAGGATAAAAATCAAAGTAAGAGTCAATCAAACACTTATTACTTAATGCAAGCCCAAGTTCTGTTTCTTGGTCATACTTGAGTAATAGCATAGAGCAATGGAGAAATCCAATTTTTTTTACTACCGGTTCTGTGGGCATGACTTGGTGGGCGTGGTGTGGTGGGTGTGACAGGGAAAGGATACTGCAAAATCCCAATTCCCACCCCACTCTGGAGCCAGCCAGAGGTGGTATTTGCCGGTTCTCTAAACTACTCAAAATTTCCGCTACCGGTTCTCCGGAACCTGCTGGATTTCACCCTGACATGGAGAAAACCTGGAGAGTTTGGGTTTTTTTTGCCTTCTTTGATTTTAATTATATGAAATGTTCCTCAGACCAATAATATCTGTTTCCTGTAGTTTTGTGAGAGATTTCTAGGTGCTTTGTTGTTCTGTCTGAAATTATAGCTGCTGATAAAATTTAATGTAGTATCATACTAATAGTTGCATATTTATTTACTTTAAACATGTATATAGCTGCACATCTTATAACAAACTCTGGGTGACTCATCATACCTTGAACAGCAGTCTAAATATATATCCAAATAAAAATAAATAGCAGATATACAACAAATACACAGATTTTTTTTGATTATGTGACATTTTAATCAACACATTAAGAATTCTGCAAATCAATTGACAAATTTGCAAGTTTCCCAAGGAGTTTGCAACATAAATTTAGTCAATTTAGTCAGGAGATAACAGCAGAAATTGGGTAACAATGGGAGAAATAAGGATTCCAAATTGACTATGAATAATGTTACTGTGATTACTGAGACCTTATTCTATTTTGGATGAAAACTAAGGGAAAAATTCAACCTTCCTCTAGCTAGTCCCTTTGGATGTGTTGAATTGATTTACAGATATATTCCACAATCTGGACATTTCTAGAGGCTGCACTTAAGGGATAGGGAATAATGTTCATAGTCACTCATACCTTAGTCACTCCTGACTGGACTGTTGTAATGCAGTCTACATGGGGTTGCACTTGGAAACCATCAGGAAGCTTCAATTAGCCTAGAATGCAGTGGTGAGTATAATGATGGGCATCATCATCATCATCATACCAGCACCACCAAAAAGAAACCCACTGCCCAGATTCTTTGTGTTTGTCAAACAACTTTGTTCAACTCTCTTGACACATTTATGGGGCTAGGAAAAGCCAGGTTTTCTAATTTGTACAATCTGTCTTGCTATTTTTA
>JANHFT010006249.1:203428-215675 GCA_032467955.1 Pseudoxenodon macrops | reverse complement strand
AGGCAGCAGAGCTGGGAATTGAAGTCCACAAGTCTTAAAGTTGCCAAGATTGGGGATCCCTGCACTACAGCATCTATTTTGAATGAGCAGCTTGCTGTTAAAGGGCGAAACATACTCTCATTCTTCCAAGTAAGATTCCCCCAGTCCAAAAAAGGTTGGAGAACCCTGATGTAAAATTCTCAGCCAGGCTAATGAACAGCCAGGTGGCATGGCAACAGTTTTTGTATTGGTAACTCGTTTGGCAAACAGTTTTAACTCTTCCAGGCTTCCAACGATCAGAAATATGTCCTCTTTATCAATTGCACGAACCCCCTAAAGCCAGAATGGTAAAACAAGTCTAAATCCTGATTCTAACCCTGATTTGGGATGGCCTTGTGCAAATAACAAGTTTCCCCTTGGGTTTATTATTTGATGTATATCATGGGTTTTTTTTCCATTCAGGAGCTTAAAGCAGCATACATAGCTTTCCCATCTTCTACTTTTCCCCACAACAACAATCCTATGTGGGTTGACTGAGGAAGAGGGATCTGAGTGAGTTTTCATAGCCTAGATCCTGAATTTCTGGGCTTTTATCCAGGGTGGATTTGATTTAAAACAAGTTGATTTAAATCACGATTTAAATCACTAGTAAAAAGGCTTGATTTAAATCAACTTGATTTAAATCATAATTTTTAAAGAACAACTGTCATCTCTGTTACTCTTCTGACACACTATTTACTTACCAACAGTCCCAATGTTGCAGAATATACACTCATGCTACATAACTAAGCTCCATTTCATGCTGAATAAACTAAATTATTTATGTATCTTAAATAGAAAACTATATTTAGATAGATTTTTAACTCCAAAAGCATTTTATTAAAATACATTTGATAAAAATTAAAAAAATCCGATTTAAATAAATAAATCCTTTTTTTAATTTTTTAATCATCGATTTTTATCCTCCCTGCTTTTATCCCACCACTTCAACTGTACCATCACACTGCCTTTTAATGTTGGATGTAAAAATAAAACATCCTCAATAAAATCAGAAATCATCCTTACTAAATAAACAGAACATCAGACGGGAAATGATGTTCCAAGCAGTTTGTCTGGGGTTGATTTTATGCTGCATTTGATTTATGGCATTATTTTTCTATTTGACTTTCTTTTCTCTTGCAAGTAGCTTTACTATTACTGAGTGGCATGTAACATTTATTTCTGGTCTGATTGTTTTAAGGGTAAGCAATAGGGCTGTGCATCACTTTGGATTCAAAGGCAAAAATGTATTTCAGGGAATTCTGGTTTGAAACTCCTTGAACTAATGGATAATAAGCCCAATCAGGCTTTTGAGCACATATGCTAAAATAAGCTGTCTCCTGAAAATAAGCTCTCCCCAAAACACAGCAGCAGCCATGAGGTGACCACCCTCGCCGCCTCCTGCACCTCAAAAAGAATAAGACCTCTCCGAAAATAAGGCCAAGTACTTATTTCGGTGGTCAAAAGAAAATAAGACCCTGTTTTATTTTCAGGGAAACACGGTACTTGTCTGACTTTATTCTCATTAAATGTATAGTTTACAAATACGTTTCCATTATCCTCTCCTCTCTCTTCCCCTACCACACCCCATATTCCAGATTTCTGATCTATTTCCATCACGTTATAGGCCCAATAACTTATGGATGGATCCCTGTTTATTAAGAATATCCCGTGTTGCTTTCCTAAGCATGAGTAACTTGTAGTTTCCTCTCCTCTGAATTGGATTTTAAGATTTTGGAAGCAAAATGCGTAAGAAAAAAAATTGGGAACTTTCTGTTTTTTAAATACCAGTGATGTGTCTGCATATGTGCGAAAGAAAGCGTGCGTGTGTGAAAGAGAGGGAGAGAACACTTTTCTCTGAATGGACCAAGGCAAAAGGCAGCTGCTTCCTAGCGTAACAGAGCGAGCAGCAATTATAAGAAAAATTGACTTGAATCAAGAGCTCAGTCTTACACCAGATTGTCACAGAATAACGTGTTAGACAGCTCTATGCTGTCTCAGGCCGCCTACATGCCAAACTCAATGGGCTCTTTGTTCCAGACCACATTAAAAGAATGCATGAGCTAATGGGGTGGTGGGAGTTTTAATGTATCCTTAGTATCCTGAAGGTCTTGCTAAATTTCCCAGCGGGTCCCACTATTTCCTGTATCCCTTCCTGCTTAAAGATGGAACTTTGTAGATAGCGCAGATTTGTTTCCAAATGGCAAGAATGGCCTTGTTTAAATGAATGGGATAGTCTCCCCCTCCCACCTTCTTTACTGCATTACAACAGGCAAGCTTTGGTCTTCAAAGCTGGGTGCCAGTATTGTCATACACAGTGGGCTGTGTGCTGGAAATGGTTCAAATGGTACTAGAATCTAGAACGGCTAAATTAACAATAATGACAATCGGTTTTTCCTCTCCCCACCCCCCTTAACTAAAAAGCTCTTAGGTCACCAGCATTTAAGAAGTCTGTGGAAGAATGTAATAATGAATTTGCAACAGCAGCTGGTGAGTCCTGCCAGGAATTAAAGTCCCAAACACCCAGAGGGCCCACAGTTGTCTATACGTGATGTACAGAAACAAAAGAAAAGTTTGTGTGGCATTGAAAAAACATCACTGTTGACATCAAGTAAGCTGCCCTGGAGAGACAGAGCAGTGATCCCTCCTTTTAAGGGTGGGACAACACCATCAAAAGGTCTTAAAGCCAGACCCCTCCTGTGTCTTCTGAAAAAGAAGGGAGGGAGAGGGAGCCTCAAAGGGGGATTTAATCCTGGATGAGCATGGGCCTGACTCACAAGAGACCATGGTGAGAAGTCAATCTTGCTAAGCTTTGCCCATTCAGGTGCTCCACAAAATAACAGAGAAACTTGATGTGTGTGTTTGTGTGCATGCATGTGCAGGCATGCACATGGACGTGCTGAGGGGTAGAATTACAGCGGTATACTTTGTGTTCCTAGCTAGGTACTACATTGTACATGGTCTCCCAGGTTTGAATATTGCATTTGAAAATAGGTAGATGGACAGAATTGAAGTTCATTGCCACAGTAGGATTCTTGGGGGACAGGACCTCACGAATAGGTAGGTTATGTGTTCCACCAGCGTGATATTTGCCCATTTCATACCTTAGATTTAGGATTTTTTTTATTTCTTTGAAAAAAAATGTGCATGGTTTTTTTGTCTTCTTCCCTGAACACAATGTTCATTTAAAATAAGCCTTCAATACTGAGTCAATTAAGTTTGATCAACTTTTCAAGTTAAGTTTATTATCTTTTCAATCAAATAAGTGCCTTTGATTCAGTAGCTGTTCAGTAATTTTTCTTTTTGAGTCTTTGATATTATTTACGAATTCACAGGTGGCTAACATGATCTTTCATTTTGATACCATATACATGCTGTGACATATGCTTTCTTTTAAAAAGCTCATCTTAATTTTTTCTTCACAAGTTTGGTTAATCCTAGTAGATGTGTGGATATTGTATATATTATACATACATGTGTGTGTGTATTAAAGGGGTTTGTGTCATCTAGGAAAAGAATTAGAAGTTGAAGCTACTTTTTATATAGCCCTGAGTGAAAATGTAACTTATCCAATCTTGAAACTGTTAGTGCATAAACGTAGTCAGTTTATGAGGGTCCCAGTGATACGGGACAGCTAAGGATGTGTTCGCAAGTGAGGGCTGGGGGTGAGGAGAAATGTTGAGCGTAAACATATTACCCTGAGCCAATAAAAACATAAATGAAAAAAAGCAAATAATGTAAAAATGTAGTAGTAAAATAATGTGCATTTTTAAAAATAGGTAGAAAAAAGACAGGTATGATCTGAAGAATGAGAATAAAAGTAACCAGTTTAAGGAATAATATAAAACAAAGTGATGTGCAAGAGAAGTGAGTTGGATGCTACAAATGAGGTAGAAAAAGATGAAGATCAGAAATTAGGGAGATCCAGAAAAACATTAGAATGACCAGCATGAAAAGTGCTAAGGCACCAGTGTGTGTACCATACACACACATATTAATGGGTTGTCTCCCTCTCTCCCTGCTTCTGCATATTATCATTGCCCCAAATCATTTAGCCAATTCTGTAATGCTGGAAGGCAGATGAACCTAGGCTTATGGGAGTAGTGGCTTACCTCTGACTATTGTGTATGTTCATGGCAAATTCAGAGGAAAGGTGTTAGCCACTAGGATACATTAGACAATGTAAACTTTAGAGAAGCTGCATTAATGATTAAAATGTGTTCACGCTTCATTCATTATTGCATTTGAAACCTGAAGGGAGAGTTACAAATTCTTGGGACTGGATGTAATTATATACCAGTGGTTGTGACTCTTAAGTGTACATAGTTGGGTATGGCTTAAACCCAGTCTCCTTTCTGAACTTTCAGCCTGTACTCCTGTGTTGTTCTTCATTTCCCAAATTGCTCCAACTTCCAAAGGGATTCCTGCGTGCATTGGTGAATACTTTAGGGCTGTTAGAAGAAGATGAAAAGAAAAGAGGCAAAATACTTTCAGAAAATAAGGATAGAAAAAGTAAAATACTTTCTGTAGCCATGGTCAAATATAAAAATGTTCACGAGGACTGTTAGAAGTAGGGATAATTCTCTTGGTTGAAAAGGTATATGGCTGTGACTTTCGAATCCACACTCATACTGGAGTGCAGCCCTATTAATATGTTATAGCCAAACATTATGGCAGCGTTGCAAAACATTTCCAGAAAATAGCTACCATCCTCCTCTGCTCATCTGAGATTTATTTTTTTCTGCCCACTTCCCTGTTCTGCTTCTTCTCTTCCAGCGCCTCCATCACATATGGAGAACTAGCACTAAAATCTTAGAAAGCTCTTGTTTTCAAGCTCAAACAAGGAGAATGGATAAAATGAAACCACATGCATCTTTGTGGTAAATGTATGTTTTCTCAGTAGAGTAAGCCAAAAGAATTTGGGGAGGGGGGTAAAGAAAAAGTGAGAAATGGTTTAAACTTTCTTCCTGCCTATGCTTGCTCCATGCCAAATTGCATTATCCACTATTATTTTCCCCAATTTTGTTCTGAGATAAGAAAAAAAAATTTGGAGTAAAAGAGTTTTAGGACTTCCATTGTTTCCCTTTTGTCTTAATCATCACCATTTACTTGGCCTGATCAACAGGTACTAACAATAGTACTAACAGGTAAATTGTGTTTTCATTTAGGCTTTCTAAGGACTAATCCAAATTGATGTTTTTCATATAGATTTATCGAGATTTCATATAGAGTTATTTACCCTCCCCAGGATGTTTCTAAATTGGTTCACTAACTTGGTTCACTAGGATTTCTGTAAGAAGATTCAGCATGCCAGCACACCATGTTGGACACAGCTGGGAGCCATTGCACTGATGGGTTTTAAAAGTGTTCCACGCTTTGCACAGATAAAAAAATTCCATTGTGCTTAATCTGAAAGGACCAAATGGAACAGAACACCCCATGTGTGGTCATAGCCCTGTGTTAAAGCTGCATGCCAAACTTCTTATGTCTCACTCTGTACTTTGAAAGAGCTAGCAGCTAAAGAGAATGAAGTTTTGGGTGGCTGGTTGAGAAACCTTTATTTTTCTTTTATTCCAAAGGAAAAATACAGCTTTCTGGCTGCTGTATTCTAAATTAGAATTGTATGTTCACTTGTTATTGTGGACTTTCTTGACGTGGAAATATACTGACACTGTATTCCTTGTTGCAGATGAGTTTCTGTCTACAAGGGTAGGGAGGTGAACTTTTGGAGTATAGATTTGTGTGTCTGAATGGAAATTGGGATAGATTATTTTAGGGATTAAGTATGCTCAGGCCATCCAACAGTTACAAACAGAAATCAGACTGCAATTCAAGCTAGTTCTTAGTACTGCTGATCATCAGAACAAGAGATTGGAAGGGCAATATAGGTAATGAAAATTATATGGCTGATTTTTTTTGGGTATCTGTTGACGAGATAATTTGTGGCTATTTCAGAATATTTTTTATTGTTGGTTGTGGCAGTGCATCTTGGCAGCAACAAGCTCTCCCATGGCTGTTTTCTCGCTCAAGTAGCACAGATATATATGTTTTCCCCCAAATTTCCTTAGATGAGCTTTTGGCCCCAGAGTCAGATTAGCAGTGTTATTAAGTGACTTGGGCTGGGTATTGGGAAATAGTGCCAAAAATTCAAGCAACAGAGAGAACATAAGACTAGGAGAATTTCAATTCATGCTTATCTTATGAAGGCAATCCTCACAATCTGTCATTTGTAGCAGGCATGCCAGCTGGCAGGGATAGTTTGTGATATAAATTATCCATCCGTTCTGAAGAGCAAGGAAACAAGAGAGCTTTGTGCTTTGAAGACACGAAAAGGGGCTTTCTTCCTTTATTCACTTAACATGGCATCTTTACTTACTTTTTCCTTTCTCTGTATTAATAATAGGTTCCAAGGCTACAGCACTTCCTTTAATGTTTGTGTAAAGGCATGAATCTGCCTTGAAACCTCTCTCCCCTCTGGAAGTCATTTCCGCCTGTCAGCCTTTGGTGGTCTTTAATATTATTTTAGAAAATCAACCTAATGGCAGAACAGGTAAAAAGCAAACTGGACTCTCAAGGTGGTTCTGCACTAAAGGTATCTTAGATTAGTACTACTTTTTTCAGTGCCTGGTCCAATACAGTCTCCACAACAATTCGTAAATGATGACCTGTCTTTTCCCTAATTATTTTCACTGTATTACCATATAGATCTCTACCATGGTTAACTTATTCTGTCCGAAGTTTTTCTTTCTTTAGAAAACTAGAGAAGAACTAATGTTAAAGTGCTGATTCATGGGCCAAGGAGTGAGAAGTCTGTTCCTTTCTAAACACAGCTTGCTGCAGTTTCCCAATACAGGTAGTCCTCGACTTACAACAGTTCATTTAGCGTCTGCTCCAAGTTACAATGGCACAGAAAAATGTGACTTCCTGTATGACCATTTTTCACAGTTATGACCTTTTGCAGCATCCCTATGATCATGTGACCAAAAGTCAGATGCTTGGCAGCTGACTCGTATTTCTGACCGTTGCTATTTCTCAAGGTCATGTGTGTAAATCCCCTTTTGCAAACCTTCTGACCACCAAAGTCGATGGGGAAGACAAGATTCACTTAACAACCGGGTTACTGACTTATCAACTCCAGTGATTTGCTTAACAGCCGAGGCAAGAAAGGGTCATAAAATGGAGCAAAACTCACTTAACAAATGTTTCACTTAACATAAATTTTGGGCTCAATTGTGGTCATAAGTCGAGGACTATCTGATGATTAAAGAGAAAACCCCTTGAAGTGTAGATTTCCTAGAATGTCCATAGACCATCCCTCTCCCTCTCTTTCTTTTTCTCCTTTCTCTTTTCTTTTTCCCTCCCCCCCCTCCACATCTGTCCATTTCACAAACATCTATGACTGGGTGACTTACAACAAATACAGTAGCTCTTTTTATCAAGATCTTGACCTAACTTGTGAAGCATGATAAAAACAAATACCAGTCAGATTTAGTTCTAAGCCAATTTTGGTGTAGTGGCTACAAACCAGGAACTTTGTGAGTTCAAATTCTATCTTGGACATAAAACCAGCCGGGTGACTCTCTCTCTCTCTCTCTCTCTCAGCCCTAGGAGAAAAGCAAAGGCAAACCTCTGAAATTTTGCCAAGAAAACCACAGGGGCATGTCCAGGCAGTTGTCAGGAGCCAACACTGACTCAAAGGCAGAGAGAACAGGGAGAGGGAGATGCTTCAAAAGTGTTTAATGTTATATATCCAAACTTAGTTTTTCATTGCATTTATATAGTACTGTATATTTTCTGCCACTTCTAAGCACAGAAGGTACAGGCAAACACAGGTTTGGTAGGCAACTTTTTAAAAGGTTTCTTGAATTTGCTTCAGTTCTGTGCCTACATGTCCAAAGCAGTCTTGTCTTGATCTGTAACTAATTTAGTCAGAGTCCAATCTGAAAATCTCAGAGCCTTAAGGCCTGTCCTCAAGTGACATGATTATAGCAATTGTGCCTTTCACTTCCCTTTCTAAGTGGACCAGATTTCATCCAGGGGCTGCCTGTGGTCTGATTGATTCATCACTTGCCATTGACCACAAGGTGCAGTGGGGTAAGTATCACTGATTACCATAGAGCAGGGATGTCAAACTTGCGATGTCACATTGTCATCATGTGATATATCGTGACTTCCCCCCCTTTTGCTAAAACGGGGGTGGGCGTGGTCAGCACGTGACGCATCCGGCACACGGTCTGCGAGTTTGACACCCCTGCCATAGACCCTACAACTCTGTAGTTGTAGGAAGAGAGGTACATTTTCTCTCAATTCAGGGATAGCAGATATTCTCTCCTGTCTTCTAAGTGTTTGATTGGGAAGGCTTTGGAAAGCTGCTCCACCTTCATAAGGTGAATTACAGGAACTCATCATTTATCAAATCAAATATCTTTATTTCAGACTTTGACCTCACTTAATACTCATTTAGCGACTGCTCGCAGTTAATACAGTGATGAAAAAAAGCAGTTTTACAACCCAGTCCTCTCATTTGTGGTCTTTCCAAGTCTGTAAAGGAAAAGGAAAGTTGAAGTAAAATCGTAAGCAGTTTCACTTAGTAATAGCTTCATTTAACAACCAATTTGCTGGTCCCAATTGTAGTTGCTAAATGAGGGCTACCTGTAGTGTTGTGACTGTGATAGCTGGACTGTTTTCATGTATTTTTTGCAACATATATAAGTGGTGATGAATGTCCTCTGTGGAAAACATTTGGAGTGCTACTTCTACTGTTCAGGGTGTGTATATTTGTGAAATAAAATATTCAAAGTATTAACTAGGGAGGTTAAATACATTTTAATTAAATGTAAACTACAGCACGTAGGACTCTCGTGTTGCATGAAGCTAATCCTTTTTTGCTTCGGAAAGCAGTATTTTCATTTTTAGCAGAAAGCCCATCCTCTGCCCAGCCTTAATGTTTTTGGCATCTGAATAAAGGCAAAAATTGGGATTGGCCCAATAGTCAATTGGTGTAAAGGCTTTTCACAGGCTGGAGTGATTGAGGAGCTGTTTGTTTTCTCTTTCAAATGCACCCAGTCAGATCCAGGTTTACTTCCCCATGAATTTTTAGTTAAAATCATCAGCTTGGAGGCCAACGAGTAGTGAGAGATTTCCCTAGGAAGAACATTAGCCAGTGGTTAAAGGGACTGAAACGAAGTTATCCAGCATGTCTGGAAAAAATAAAAAGAGAGGTCATTGGTCTCTCTGAGCTTGGTTGTTTTCTTCCAGATGTTTCATTATCCAAACTAGGACTAGCACTGATGATGTTACCTAGTTTGGGTAATGAAAAGTCTGCAAGAAAGCAACGAAGCACGGAGAGCACCAAGGACCCCTCATTTCAACCCTGAGCTACAAATATTCTCCTTATCAAAAGAATTCCGGAATGCAGTGGAGAGCATTTGTAACCACTACACTATTTCAATTGTGAATCATAGAAAGCGAAAAGCAGATTTCATTGAAGGTGGAATCCATGAGGAAGTAATGTTTGAGCGATCAGCCCTTCCATTTGCCACAAAAAAAGGGAAACAAAATAAGTTTTGAGCTAATAACACTGAAGGTTGGATTTATAGATAGCAGAAGTGAGTTGAAATCAAATTAAGGGAAATGTCAACGTTCCAAATATCATCCCTGATCAAATCAGACTCCAAGGCAAAGCATTCCTCAAAGTTCCAATTATTTTTAGATTCTACAACTTTGGATTTCAGCCATGCTTCTCAAATAATTCCTTGAGATATTATCAATATTATATTTCCCACTTTATTTTTCAGTGCATAGTAGTAAAGCTTCAAAGATACAGTTCTATTAAAGTCAAATGTCTATTAAAACCACATTTAATGGTCTGTGTAATTTTACATTCTTTATGTAGTTAAACATAATTTTTATATAAATGTAAGGACACTGTCCACACTGATTTGCCAAGCAGTGGTCTTTATGTTTGACACAGAAGTCCAAACTCCGATTTTGCTCATTGTTTATGTAGTCCATTGAATGTGGATCCATAAACTTAAGATTTCACTGTAATGCAATGCAGTGCAATACATTACAATATAAGACTCAATACAATCTGAAGCATTTAATCAAGTAGCACTCGATATTCCTAGTTCTCTAAACTATAAAGATATTAAGCGTTTAAACCTTTGGAAGTTGTAATTGGATAATGGGGGGGGGAAAGTAAACATACGTGCAAATATACAGTACTTTTACTCTCTCTCATACACTCACTTAAGTGCACCCTTGATATATTTATTGAAATATTGTGTAATTTTACTTATAAGATCTTAATTGTGTTCTTTGGAGGTTCACATATACATCTATGCATTTGCAAACTTTTATAGTAATCTTGCTTTCTGCATAGCATCCATGATGAGGCACATCTTCTGCTTAATCTATCCAGTTTGTTTTGGGCCATCACATTGAGAGTATGATATGAATCAGAAATGTGACTATTCTTTTCTCCACTTCATTCTAATTAACTTAGTTTTAATGTACTTCATGTGCATAAAATTTCGTTACTTGACTTACTGCCTGTGTGAGGGAAGTTTGGGGCAAATTATCCTTGTCCAATTCATGCATCTTTCTGGCTTTGAAAATCCTATTCTGTAATATATATATATATATATATATATATGAATTATGGTATATATTCTTATCTGAATCTCCTCAGACTTGAGACTCAGTTTTAGAGACAAGAACACATAATAGATTGTTATCCTTACTATCCCTCCATGCTCAGGATTGTGATTATTGGAGCAAAACAAGCTCCTTAGCAACCATTCTGCCTTTGGAGAATGCCTTTCTCTGGTTTCCTTCCATTCTGCATCCTCATATAAGCCATAAATCTTTTCTTAGGTTTGAATAATGAGCCTCTTGACATCAGTCTTTTCATGGTCTGGATAATTCCCATATGCTCACAAAATTGCACATGGTGCATAATACTGACCATTATGTGCTTTGATCATTGGCTTCATATTTTTTTTTCATCCTCTTCCATTCAAGCATCATAGTTATCTACTTAACTATAGTTGCCGTTCGTTGGGTTGACTGATAAGCCTATACGACATCACAGTTAACCCACAACACCTGTTCTACTTCCTTCCTTCTGAAATCTTGGGGTGCAGACCACTTCTAGACTTTAGTCCTGCATGAAGATGCCTCCTTTCTTGCCAAGAGAGACAGAGTGTATCTTTGAATATTCCTCTACTATAGTCTTCCAGGTGCCTTATATTCCAAGTTCTGTCCCATTCCCTAATACATAGATTTAATTGACTATCACAAGATGTCAAGAATGTACAATATTCACTAGTTTGGGAATGGAATGTTCCTGAGGACTCCAAAATATATTGCTCCCCCATTGAAACATATTATTCCTCTTCCAATTCAAGGGACTGTTGTGGTTTTGAAAGAAAAGGTTCTGCTTCAATATATTCCAGGGATAATCTAATGCCTAAATAGGAGTTTTCCATGTGGATTGCTTCTCTGGAACAACTGTAACCATCATATTCTGGCATTCTCTAAAATATTTCATAAATCAGGGAGTTTTGCACATCCCTAGAATGTACCTTATCGCTGATTCATTCTGGTTTCTCCATTTGTTTTGCTACCTAATGTATAGGTTGACGAACAGTTAATAAGATCTTTCTGGAAAATAATCTGTCTCTATAGCAAATAAAATAGTGTATTTTTCGGACTATAAGATGTACCTTCCCCCCCCCCAAAAGTGGGTGAAAATTTAGGTGCATCTTATAGACCGAATATGGGCATTTTTAGGCTCCCAAGCCCTCCGCGTGTTGCATTTTCTCCAGCCTGTTTTTGATGGAAACGGACCGTGCAGGGCAATGCAGAGTGCTGGGCGCCTTAGAGAGTGAAAATGCAATATGCAGAGGGCTTGGGAGCCCAAAAATGGGACCGTTTTTGGTGAAACCGGGCCATGCAGAGCACTGCAGATTGCTTCTGGGAGACGGGAAGGGTGAAAACGTGAAGCGCAGAGGCCAAAATCTATTTTTTTCTTGTTTTCCTCCTGTAAATTTAAGTGCGTCTTATAGTCCGAAAAATACGGTACTTTTCATATAGGACATTGCCTTTGCCTGAAAGCCCAACGATCATCAATTTGCCAATGAATATAAATTCTCCGTAGTAATGTTGAGGTAGCCTCCAGCCATGGGATAACTTCATCCTGCCTCCTGATTGGACTGAGTCTTAG